>CACKRE030000210.1:50850-70823 GCA_902602495.3 Ectocarpus sp. CCAP 1310/34 | reverse complement strand
CCCCCCCCCCGCTCCGCCCTACTGTCTTCGGTGAGCTGAAAAATAATCCGACCTTTCGATGCCTGCTAACGACGACGACGACGACGGCGGTTCGTTCGGCCGTTCGGCCTGGCAGAACAACAGTGTTCACGCATGCATAATATATATGACTATTAGACTAGTCTATATATATTTTTTTTCTCCCATCATTGGACTCTGTCGTCTGCCCCTCTGGCCCCTATCCTCCACTTCTACTAGCTAGACGACCCAACTGGGTTCAAATGGGAGGGGGGGGTAGGAGCCCCTCCTGCGGTTCCTTCCTGTCTGAGATGTTTTTATCGCAAGAAGAAGGGTACAGAAATCCCTTCCCTCGCGACGTACGAAGTCGAATATGGTTTTACCAACTACAGCAGCAGCATCACCCCCCCTTGTCCTGCACTTTACCAAAATGAATGTTTGTCGACTACAGCGTGCTGCTGTCTGTAGTGTTGTCTTCACAATAATAGCACCATTGTGCATTGCACACAAGCTCGGGGCATGCAGCTGCTGTCTGAAATGCTGTCAGAATGCGTCGTCCGTCCGTGGACATACAACGAAGAAGAAGCACAACCAACCAAGCGATCATGGCAATTGACAATCACCCGAATCTATCCATAACCGATTGGTAAAGGCTTACCCATTAGTCTAGACTACTCAGTCAGGGCTTACCCATTAGACTACTGACTGAGTAGTCTAATGGGTATAAGCTTTTACCAATCGAAGGATACACGCACAGGTTCAAATCCCGGGCTGATCACTTTGCGAAAAGCACCATAGTTCTGTTCTCGGCAGCGCCTGGCGAGGGGTCTGTCCCCGGAGATCTCTACTCACAGCCCGGGATTCTACGAGCCGAGTGTGTATCTTTCGGTTGGTAAAGGCTTACCAATTAGACTACTCAGTCAGCGGCTGACTGAGTAGTCTAATTGGTAAGCCTTTACCTATCACATATCACCTGTGTTAGACACAGCAGTGTAAACATCGACACTGACTGACTGACTAGGTATCGCTCCACATTGAAGGGGTCTTCCACGATGCAGGTACACAATTAAGGCACCCAGGTTATCCACGCCATCTCTGCCGCGTCTCCCTACAAAACCAGTGACGTCATCACACCCAACACACCCACAACACCCAACACCAATATTGTTGAGGGAAAAAACGAGTCTTGGTTACACGTTGATGGTAACTCTTTAGGACTAACCGATGTTGAACAGAGTAAGGCTATCTTCTTCACGCGAGCAAGGCTAGGTTGCTCACCCCACCTCTACACTAACCCTTACCCTCACCCATGGCCAAAGCACGGCCTAGCGGCCGCGACCTGGGCGAGCACGCGGCTGCGCCGCGTGCGCGGAATGCGGAACGGGGAGAGGGCGCTGGGTAGGAATCGGCCGCCAGAACCAACGCCGAACAACGCCCGACCAATCAGAACGCGTTAGGCCTGAAGATCTACTATCAATGTGTCAACACTACTAGAAAAGATCAAAATACCAGGGGCGGGTTCCGAGCTAAAGACGAATTGCCCCTGCGGGCACGATTTCTTTTTTCAAAAAAATCGACTTCGCAGATCGTTCTGGAACGACCAAATAAGATGTCGAAAAAAGTCGGCGAAAACGGAAACCGTAGACACACAGGTAGTTTTCTCTGACGCTATGATTCCATTGTTAATCTGTCTCTGACTCTTTTCTATCATAGAGATGGACTCGTTGTGTCATATTAAGAAAAATAATAAAAAAAAAGTTGCCCTTCGCCCTTCGGCTCGACGGCTCGATCGAATTTTTTTTTTCGCCGCATTCCCGAACTGTTTTTTTTCTCGCCGACCTCGGCAATCGCTTCCGCTCTGCCGATTTAGGGGGGTTAGAGCCACTTAGAAAGTTAGTCAGGCAAGAAGTGGTGTGCCCGCACGGGGTCTGGAAGTATGATGAGGCGTGGCGACGGCCCAGCGATTACCGGCCCGGGCGAATGTGAACGCGTTATGTATGCTGGTGAGACGCGATTACCGGCCCGGGGCTTACGGACCGCGCGACCACGACTAGGCGGGGGAGAGACGAAAGCGTTCCGGACGTGATGGAGAAAGATTGGTCACTGGCGATGGGAACGGACGTGGGGGAGGTGGAGGGGACGGAGCTCACAGTGAAAAGGGCAAGGTCGTATGTGCCGTGGAGCCCGGCGTGGGAAAGGGGCGGGGCGACGGGAGAGGAGAGCCAGCATGAAGGCGAGGGGGAGGATGGGGGGGGGGCGGGGACGGGGCAAGGGGGCGACTCCGGCGGCGTTAAGCGGGGGGGCAGGAAGAGGAAGAGGGATGGCCGCCGCACGGATCCTAGTGAAGAGAAGGGAGAGGAGGAGGAGAGGGAAAGGACGTGGGGGGATGGGTCTACAGGTGCAAGACGGAGCGGCAGGGCGCGGAGGCCCAAAGCGCTGTTCACGTTGGTGGAGGGGTATGTATGAGGAAGAAAGAAGAAGAGAAGGAAAGCGATGTGGAAGGGGAGAAGGAGGGGGAGGGGAACGCGGAGGGGGAGAGGGAGGAAGAGGAGGAAGTAGAGTCGGAGAGGGAGGAAACGGAGCGGGGGTGCGAGGTGGTTCGCGCCGAGAAGGTCATCCTCGCCCACGAGCTTTACACCTCGGCCGCGTCTTGCTTTTGCTCAGCGTGCCGACGGCGCGAGTACAACATGTGCTTTACGAAAAGCATGTATCCGGGGCAAGTCCCCGTGCTTCAAGCAGACGAAGTTGAGGAGATGGTCATTAGGGTCACTGGGGTAGATCCAGTGGTTGGAGTTGACCCCGTCCCTGGTAGCAAGAGAAAAACGAAAGCAATTATATATATTATAGAAGTATTATTTTGATTGCCCTCGGACAATTGTAGATAAATGCAGACATACATAAAAAGTCCATCGTAAAGGCCGTCATGCCAAGCCAAATAAACTCGATGCCCAATAGCTAGGAATGTTTGCCTCAAAGTCAACAAAACTTTGGTTGAAACACTACTACTACAGCTGAACTCTAGGCACGAACCTTACTTAGGTGATCGTGTTCGGCAAGGAGGATTTATGTATGATGNGGTTGTCGGGGCACTGAGGGCGTGCTGGGAGGGTTTTGGTTGTTTTTCGGGGGGGGGTGTACGCGGTCCTGCCGCGTAGTAGTAAGTTTCGGAGGCGTTTCGTCTGGACATCCGGGGCAATAACACAACACGAGTGTGAGGCTCTATAACTTTTTATCTGGGGCGAGCTCGTAAATTTGGACGACGGATTCGTGATCCCCACCCCAAAATTACTCTGACCTGAATCTTTCAGGTCGATCTGAGCACTTTTCAAACCCGGGGACATTTAGCGGCCATCCCCGCTTTATGCGTTTTCGCGAATTCGCCGTGGAAAATCGATAAGACTCGTTAAAACCCGGGCACCACGGACTTTTTGTTTTTGTTTTTTTCGCAGATCGTCATTGTTAGGGTATGTATGCAATGATACTAGTGAATTTTCAATACTTTGTGCGAGGATGGAAAGAAGTTGTCCCCCCACCCAAACCAAAAAAAAAATCGTCTTTATTTAGCTCGGAACCCGCCCAGGGTTGTTTGTTTGTTTTCTTCACATTGACTCGTGTCAGTTGCTAATCCCAAAATCTAGCAAAGACTCGGTCCGTGGTCACAAAAATGCTAGAGCCATCAGAAGATCTGAAGAACACACACACTATTAGCAAGGAAAGGGTACGCAAGCCCAAGGAGGTACACCTGCAATCCCTGCAGCACGTTTGCGTGCTCACAACTGAAGAACTACACGCCCACACACTACAAATAAATCGACTACAGCAGCAGCAGCATCACCCCCCTTGTTGTCCCGCATTCAACCAAAATGAATGTCGACTACAGCGTACTACTGCTGTCTGAAGTGCTCTCTGTACAATAATCACACCATCCATGGCGCATGGTACACAAGCTCGGGGCATGGAGCTGCTGTGTGACGTGCTGTCAGAATGAGCCCGTGGACATACCATGAATGAAGAAGAACGCCCAACCATAGCCATCATTGCAATTGACAATCACCCGAGTCTATCCAGATCATCTGTGTTAGGCACAGCAGTGTAATCATCGACACTGACTGACTAGGAATCGTTCCACATTGAAGGGGTCTTCCACGATGCAGGTACACAATTAAGGCACCCGGGTTATCCGCGCCATCTCTGCCGCATCTCTCTACAAAACCAATGACGTCATCACACACACCCAACACCTGTATTCACGAAAAAAACGGAAAAATAATTGATGATTTTACTTGACAATACAAGAGATGATGTTTGTCCGTGCGCCACGGTTCGATGCCCTCCGCCTGCTCCGGTTCTGCTGCTCCGGTGCCGCTGCTCCGGTGCCGCTGCTCCGGTGCCGCTGTGGCCAGTTCTAGCACGACCAAACTCGACCCGCTCCGCTTCGTACACGCTCTCGTTGCTGTCCTTCCCAGTCGGTTCCTCGCTTTCTCCCTCGTCGCACTTGGGGTTCTTGGTGTGAAATTCTCGTGCCGAAGGGTCAACGAGCCCAATCAGCTCGTCACCACCTGTCCCCTCCTCCTTTGATGGCAAAACCAGGTTACTGAGACAGTACAGCTCCCTCTAGCAAACCTAGGGCCGTGTACATAGTGCCCGTCCACCTTTCTGATGACGTCTGCCTCCGCGCACAAAGACGAGATGGGCATTGCTGCCTACACCGACGGCCTGGAGGCCCGCGCATCTGCACCTTTGTACCTGACGCACCAGTGCCGACCCAACTCCACCACTACGCACGCCTCGCGGCGGGTGCGCCGCAGCAAGAAGGTATCGGTCCCCTGGGGGTGAGTCTAGCCCTGCTCGCGAGAAAGACCCCCCCCCTCGCTATGGATCATGCCTACGCAAAACCTTGCCGAGCAGCGAGGGGAAGAAGGAAGAGTGCGACACACAAAACGCCCAACTACCCAACAGAACCCAACACGTCATCATTCGGCTACTACACCTACATATATATATATATGAGACACACAAGACAGCTACCAAACAAACTGATTTTGTTGAGCCTGTTATCCGCAGGGGAGATGTCCCTAAATGCTGTCTGGGAAATCGTAGACAAACAGACAGGTAGTTTTCTCTGACGCTATGATTCCATTGTTCAATCTGTCTCTGACTTTTCCATGATAGAGATGGACTCGTTGTGTCATACAAAGAAAAAAAAAAAACTAATTCATTCATCAGCCAGCGGCAGGCGGCGTGCGTACTCCAGCACTGGCGACAGAGACTCGTGCTCCAGCGACGAAAACGCCTCCAGAACTCATACTACAGAACCTTTTTTTTGAAAGCGAGAGACGTGGGACGCTTCCTCTGACCGCCGTTGCTGCGTACCCAACGGAGCCGACAAACCTCCGCATGAGCGAAAGCATGGAGTCTTATACTGCTGCTGCCGTTACGAACGAGTCACATCATGTTGATGTGGGTGAGGACGTGGAGGGCGGGCTGGGCGGGCTGGGAGAAGTTGGCCCAGAAGTTGGTTCACCGTCACCTCTTTGTGGGTCTGGGTCTGGAGGAGGTGAAGTTGGCGCCGCTAGCTCGCCCGCGCCCGCGTCTGCTGCAGATGGGCCAGCTGCAAGTCCAAGGGGTGCGATCCTGCCGACGTCTCCAGGTACTTACAGGCGTGCCATCACTGCGTTCATCGACGTACATTTCCAACTTCCCATCTGTATCGGCACCAATACCGCCAGCGAAACAAGTCAAAGTCAAAGTTGTTGTTTGTTTGTTGTTTGTTCGTTGTTGTTGTTGTTGCTCTTGCTCACAAGATCGCTTATTTGTCCAAGTACTTTGGCCCCTCTAAACCAAGCTTCGTTGAAGCACACAACATTATCAACCTTGCTCATGCTTCTACTTGCATTTGTTTGTCGTGTCCAGAGGACCTGGCGACCCTTCAAGGGGAGGTAGAAAACCTCCTTTTCCCCAACCTCGAACAGGGGAGCCAACAACAGTTTGGGGAGGCAACAATCGAGAACGCCGTGGGGATGCTGAAGGCGAAGATTGGGCGCGGCTACCCGCTTCAAAGACACAACAAAACAAAGGTGAGGTTTGGACCCTCATGTTTGCTAAGGTTACCCTTCACTGGCGTGAAGAGTGGACTTGCTGCGTTGTTGATACTGTCGGCTGCACGTGGACTCGTCTTGTAGGGTCGTTCGCCATGAGACCAGATGCACAGCCTGAAGGATTGAAACATTGAACGTTCGTCGTGAACGTTCGGCAAGGGCTGACGTCCAATGTGGTTTTTCTGCACCCCCTTCAGTTGTACACCAGAAAGCAGGAGGCGGAGCACGGCAGGCGCAATAGATGGAACTACGTGGAAATCGTCTGTCCTCAGGCGGGGTCTCCGCGAGCACGAGAACGTGTCGCGAATGCGAGCGCTCGCCGCAATACTAGCTCAGAAAAGGTGCGTCAGGATTGAGTATTGGTAACGCTCCCCTGTTGAATGTTAGAAAAAGGCAGGAAAATCACGACAAAGAATATCTCCCTGTTGTATCTCGTGTCGGGGAACAAGAGGAGAGGTCATCTCCCTTTCCACGCGGACACATTTTTTTCTGCAGCACCTGCACGAAACCTCCGCTTCCCACGCTGCGCCCCCCTGTGTACGATACGGTGTGCAAATTCCAGATTGGATGCGCTTTCGAGGTCGGATTGTGGTGGGCGGCCAACAGCCCTGCGCCGATCGTTGCGAAGGTGAGGTCATTTGCCATCAGTAGAAGCGGGTAGAAGCGGGTAACTGACGACGACGCAGCAGTAGTCTCGCCATGAATACGGTGAATGGACGAGCTCGATGGGAGCCACAGCCTACAGGGATCCGCGTCCGTACACAAGGGCTGGTGTAAAAATTCTGTGCGCCAGTAGACTGTTTCTTAGTAGTACGTGGAGGTAGACTCGTGAGAAGAAAGCCTATCGGGTTTCCAGTGTCAGCCTAGTTCGACGGTGGTTAAGCCTAAACAACCCTAAACCCTAACCCTAACCCTAACCCTAACCCTCACCCCAACCCAACGCTTGGTTGCTGGGCGTTGGTTAAGTGCTAGGTCGCTGCAAGTGGTAAACCTAGACTGCTGGCGCACAGAATTTTTACACCAGCCCTGGTGTACGGACGCGGGAGCCAGCCTACAGCGCTACCTTCGCAGCCACCCGATATTGCCTGGGGGGTGACCGAATGCCACGCCCACTTATGTAACCACAGAATCGCAAGCTTGCTCTTGCCACTATTTTGCTTCTCTACCGCTGCTTCTCTTCCGCTGCTCAGGGAAAACTTTGCCTCACGCACCACACGAAGACTTCCGGCGGGAAGGAGCACGAGCGCCCGCGAGCTATCGAGAACGAGATGAGCGTAGCGGAGATTGAGGCGAAAAGAGATTTTCTCCGTGAGCTGCACGCTTCTCGCGTCAAGACGACGGAGATCCACAAGACTCTCGAGCGCGTCGGCAAGAGGCTAGGACAAGCAGGAAAGCAAAAGGTGAGTGGCTGAGGCCGTTGTTCGTGGAGGTCATTTGTCAACGCGAGCGAGGTTGGTCGTCCAAACGAGTACACCACAGGAAACATCTCGCTTGTGGCAGTGCCCTCGCAGCCAATCATGTTTCTGTTGCATGGTGGCGACCGTACTTTTGGAGCTTTGTTTTGCTCGTTCGGCTCATGTATCTCGAAGTTGATGTTCCCGAAGTGTTCACACCATGTTCACACCGTAACGAAGCCGCTTTCGGGTGGTGCATCTGTGGATTCACGGCACCTTCAGGTGCGGACTATGATGGCCCAGTTCGATGCCGAACGGCAGGCGGAGAACGGGGCGTTTAACGACGCCCAGCTGCTCGTTGGCCATCTCCAGAACACTGAGGCCTTCCTAAGGTTCAAGCACGAGGATGGCCGCATGACCTGCATCGCATGGGCGTCTCAGGACCAGAAGGTCTTGGCGATGCGATACCACAAGATCATCATACAGGACAACACGTTCAACACCAACGTGTAAGTGCAGTGTTGAGCACGCAGGAACGTCGTGAATTGCTTCTCTGGTGATGGTTGGCGATACTTCTCTGGTGATAATGGGCGATATGTTTTGACTTCGTTTACTTCGGTTAGCGGCGGTCACCACCACTGTCATACCGGGATGGATTCAGTGAGCAAATGTATCAAACATAGGCGCTCAAGTCACCCATCGAAACCCCCACACCACCCCCACGCCTGCCCCTGGAGAACTCAGTTTGGCCGGCAGTATACACCCATGGAGTGAAGTGTCGCTTGATGGTTTCCCCACGATGTCATAGCGCACCATCGTACATCCGTTTGCCGTGCTTCTATGGTGCCATCTGCCAACCAGGTACAAGTTCTTCCTGGCACTCATCGTCGTCGTGGACAAGGAGAATCACACCCAGATAGCCATGCAAGCCCTGCTTGCGAACGAGCGATCAGAATCCTTCGAGTTCATCTTCGAGTCGTTCAAGGAGCTCTGTGGCGGAGGAAGCCCAGGGGTAAGACGATGACCCAGACCCCTTCATCGGAAACGTAGCGATGCCACGGGAGAATCGTATACGACTCCCCCCAAACAAATGGTGGCGCTGACACAACGAGATGAGACGGCGATGGATGCTCAAGTGCATGTCCGCGCCACGCGTTCAACTGACCTCCTTCTGTTGTGGTTGCTCGCACGTTCAATCAGGTGGTCTTCACTGACTGCGACTCTGCCGCGATGTTGGCGATCGCGAACGTGTATCCGTCGGCCCTGAACAAGTTGTGCATCTGGCACACCATGGAGAACATCAGGGATCATGGACGGGGTCTTGCCGAGGGTGTCCTTCCGGCCGTACTCGGCAAGTTCAAGGCAGCAGCGTACGCTCAAACACAGGAGGTGAGATACACTCGACCCTGTTTCGTTTACTTCTAAAGATGGGATATTGTTTTAGGTGCACCGGTGAAAGTTAACCGCGACAATGGTCGTCTTACCTAGTTAGTGAGTAGACGAAGGAAGCGGTCCGCTCTCGTTTTTTCATTTCATTGAGCGTTGACGTAAACGTGTCCCCGCCCCCCCCCCCTTCATCTATGGTCTTCGCTCGCTTCACTTTGTCTTGCTCCCGCAGTATTTCCTACAGCTTCGAGGGGAGATCCTGGACATGTTGCCCCCGGAGAGCCACATGTACAAGTACATGGCCGTCAACATCTTTGGCGCAGAGTAAGCACCGTCTGGCATGATGGCAGCCGCTACGCTACGGAGAGTTGACGTTTTCCTCCGTGAGACCTCGGTCGGTTGATCATGTCATCCTCTTTCCGCCTCTCACACTCCCTTCGGCCCTCAACGTGCCTTGAACAGGCGGGCCGGCAAGTGGGCTTCGTATGTTCACCCTGGGCTGCACACGCTCGGCATTGCCTCCACGCAGCGAGTGGAGTCGATGAATGCGGCGGTAAAGGCAGTGGTGACGAGGAAGGGCAGTATGATGGACCTCAACGATGGGATCATGGCCAAGGTTCAGGACGGCATGGCGAAGACCGAAAGGTGCGACTCCGACACGACTCCGACAGTATTGTGGCGCGTTTCTGCGCCACTGTCTGAGGTACCACGTGACCGAAATGCCTCGACCTGTTGACGTCAACTTGTGTGGCGTCCATGTCTTTTGGTGAACTGCTCAGGAAGAAGGTGGTAGCTTGTTGCCGACATGAACATCTTGTAGCATTCGTTCTCAAGCGCTCTCGAAGGCCCGCCCGTCGACAGCAAAGCGCCAATAGTTTTCCCGAGGGTTTCGCGACGATTTTCCGTTGTTGCGTGCCGGTTGCATCGAATTTATGGAGGTCCCCCTGACGTGGTCGGATAGCGTCAGCAAAGAGTTTTCACTGCCTGAGCTTTTTTGCAACGCCACGGAGACAACTCAAGAGCATCTTTATTTTGTTTTGTTTTGTGGTTGAGATATTCCGTGCCCTGCTTGCTGCTGCGCCGTGCTTTGTAGGCGGAGCACTGGAGGGAAGGTCAACAAAGTGTCGATGCGGCAGGCGAAGTCGGCGATGTCGAGGGTAACAACCAGCCACGTTGACCAATTCCGTTTCATCCTGGATGCGTTGGCGCACGAGAAAAGCAGCACGCACGCCATGGAGGTCAGTTGTGGCGGTCATGGGTCATGCCGATGGATGGGCCCGTCTATTTGCTACCCCATCACACGACGCGTTCCCCCCCCTCACACGCCGTCAGACGGGGCGTCTTACGAATGAACGAGACTGCGGCGCGGTCATGAGTTGTGTCTTGTTGCCCTTCCCTCAGGCGCCAATGTGAAGTTCGCATGCCCGCTGCCTAACCGTACGGAAACGTCACAGGAAGCAAATTGCGTTGGGGTGGTGGAAGGCAATGAAGTTGTTGACGCCCCGAACGATGCTGGTGGATTCATTTCAATGCCACACGTAAAAGTTCCTCCCGCCCGTCGTACCTTGTTTGTCGCCCCTACCCGTGCTTATGTGCTACGAATGTCAGGACACTGAAGCGCAGATTGTCGCAGCTCTCACGTATCAGGACAGAACGGTCGTTAGTGATGCAGACGCGGCGCGGAGACTTCTCGACGACTTGGTGGCGGACCCGGCGCAAGCCAAGCTCGTTTACGACACCCGCTCTGGCGAGTTGGTGGACCCTTCTCATGAGACGCCCGATGCCTCTGGTATTACCATGGTGTCCCGCACGTCCGTGCCTCACTTCGCCGACTTACTCCGCGGTCAGAACGTCGACGCAGTGGTGCGCATCAGCAAGATCACTCCACCGTCCGAATTTGGTCACCTTGTGGCCGTCGGATCGGACGGCTTCTTCTTGTGCACATGCCTTCGGCAGCTGGTGTACGGGCTACTCTGCCCACACGTCATCAAGGCCTTGTGGTCCCAGAGGATCACGCGTTTCAACGGAGCAAGCATTGGACCATGGTGGCGTGACAGCAGTACGCCGTGGACGATGGAAGCTCTCGCCGCCAGGCCTGCCAGGCTATCGACCGGAGCTGCAGGGGCTCATGGACAGGTGCCGCCCCTCGTCGGCAACCCCGACGCCATCGGCTCACTCGACTCCGGCCCGAAGCTGTCAGCTTACGGGTACGCCAACGGACTCTCCTTAGGGAAGGAGTTGGGTGCCTTGTTCAAAGAGGTTGGGTCTGTGGCCGGCATCCACCGCGTGGTCGACACCGTCTTCAACTTCGCCAGGCAACAAGTGGAGGTCGAGAAGAGGTCGCTACGACAGGAGTCACGGGGCCGGGTGTTCACCGGAACTTTCTCACAGCCCACAACGGTTACGGGGCGGGGGGGCGCGAGTAGCCGGGGCGGTCGGGGGTCGACGGGGACAGGGAGGGGTGACAGGGGCGGAGGCAGAGGCAGAGGCAGGGGGGCGGGCAGAGGTGGTGGGGAATCGGTTGGTTTGGCCACGGGCACGTCGAGCCCTGTATCAGGGGTTCCCACTGTTCAAAATCCCGTTGCCGCCGGCGCAGTGCCTGCGCCTTCCGTCTTACAGACTCCCGCCAACGGGGCGCACACGTTCCAGGGCTTGGGCACGCCGCTTCGTTCCCTGAACAACGTCGACTTTGGTGGTGGCGGGCAGGCTCGGTCGCCTCCTCAGGAACCCGCCCATCTGATGCACATGGAGCACCTGCACCCGCCGCTCGCTCAAAAGCAGACGGGGCAGAGCAAGAGGCACAAAAGGGGCGGGTGCTAGGGCCAGACGCCCGAGAATACTACCGGAGTAGCTAGTATTGTAGCACGAATGGTTGAATCGGCGCGTGGCGTCCCTCCCTTTCGCGTGCGCGCTCCCGTGCTTTTGTTTGTGGTCTGCGTATAGCGTTGCTAGGGTCTTCATTGTACCGTCGGTACACGGTTCAACTAGGCAAAACACAGCCGGCTATTAGGGTGGCTAGCGGGGAGGGGGGATAGCAGCCTCAACTTCCCGTTCTTTTACGTCCTTCGCGCAGGTTATTGGTGCGTTGGAAAAGAGTACCTGTAGTACATGACCAACGCATGGGACTGCTGTTGTTGCGGTGTTGTTGCACCTTCGCCAGAGCACAATATATTATTTTCTGTGCTCGTTGAATGCTGTCCTTTATCTCTCGATCTGTCCTGCGTTGACCTGTCCTGCGTTGCGAGTGCCTGCATGTTTGTGTTGACCAGGAGTTCAAACGTGGACGGAACTATGCCCGAAGTGTTTTTTGTTTTCGACATGGTGCACACCATGAAGCGTTCTTGCCACCACGGCTCTGCTTTGTGTTCACCGGGAGCCCGGGAGTCAACGCGGTCGTCGTGGAATTACGAGGACCACAGCAGTGTGCTTTTTTTTCATGTAGTGCACACCGCAACGGCGCACTACGCCTCTCCATAATAAGGACAGCGGCCGTCTCTAACTTTGGTTCAACCTTGTTCTTTTCCCTTCAACCCCAAAAACCAAACGAAGGAAGCTAATGAGGGCTGCGGTGTTGCGCTATAACGAAATGCCGAACACTAAAACAGTATACAAGCGAGGAAAACAAACACAAAAACACTTGGTACAGATCACTTTTTCTTTTGTGTGTGTCGTGGCCTTCGTGCGTGGTAGCTAGCCTCGGCTGGATGGGGTCGTAGTAGCAGCAGTAGTTTTGTTGCAGCAGAAAGACTTGACGCGTGTAACGCACGTCGTACTTAAAAAGTTCGAAGTGCTGCTCTCCTGAAGATGGGGCAGAGCAGTGTAACAACAACCGCAGTTGTACAAGCACATGAACAGAACTAATCTACACGTACGTCCAGATAGATCAGGACCACACCAAATGGTTAGCTGGGCACAGGTTGCAGCAACGGAAGCGTCCCACGTCTCTGTGCTGCTGTTGTGCTGGTTCTCGCTTTCAAAAAAAAGGTTCTGTAGTATGAGTTCTGGAGGCGTTTTCGTCGCTGGAGCACGAGTCTCTGTCGCCAGTGCTGGAGTACGCACGCCGCCTGCAGCCAGCGGCGGCAATTTGGCGGTCGGTCCTTTTCCGCGGTACGTACCCGTTCAAACCCTAGCTGCGCACCCCCTTGGAGGTCGACGGCGGTATCTACTGCTACACAAGCAGCACCCAACGCTGCTGTACACTGCTCGAAGCTCTTCTGTACACATTCCATGCTGGTGGCACAGCGTTGCACGTGTCATTTCAACCAAAGGACGGCATGAACGATGATTCTGGCGCAGCTCCACGGAGGGCTACTGCTACTACCGTTGGGCAGTCGATCACCCAGTTCTTCGCGGCCTGTGCACTGGGCATGTTCAATTGCTTTGCGCTGGTCGTCTTGGTCGTCATGCCTCCTGCGATCCTCTACCTCGCTTGGCTATTTCCCTACGCCGTCGTCCCTCCTGCGGTCGCTTACTATTTTCTGAGGTAATAGTTGTCTGCATCAGCTGGTCTGCATGATACAAAATTTGCTGTTTGTTGCCCTCGGGTACGTCAAATACTGCTTCAGCAGTAAGTAGGCCTCGTTTGTGCTGCATATACCCGAACGCCACCCTCCTTCGTCTTGGCTATGACATACTACTGCTGTACGTCTCCACATCCACTGCGCCTTCGGGACCAATGTCAACGCTGATACTTCTTACTGGTACACCGGGGCATCGGCATAAAGGCCACGAGCCAGTTCTTGAGTTCAAGCACAAGCACCAGCAAGAAGGTCCACCCGGCAGTCTCTCCGCAATTACCCGCCCCTAATGTACCGCACATGTCAATGTCCTCACCCGTTTCGCCCTCACACACGTTCCAAGTGTACCTGGTGAACAGCAGTACCGGCCCGTTTATACTAGATACAAACATGAATACGGTACATTTTCATATAGTGTGGGGCGGGTGAGGACCTGAAGTCTTGAGTGCATGCCGTGGTGTAGGGCTTCGAGACACCAAATCAACAGTGCACACGTGACGCCTAGCTAGCGAGAGAGGGCGGAGGAGGAGGAAGAGGAGGGAGGGCGGGGAGTGACCCGTCCACAACACGGGTTCCCATTGCTCATTTCCCCAAGTCCTGTCCGATATGTAACCCCTGATTACTAGTCATCTATCTGCGCATTGCATGATATCGTCACAGCCGAAAACTCCCGACAACTACCAACACACGTCAGCACACACACGAACACACTCCTTGATGCTGCGGGCTTAGATGCAATTTCCAATCGCGCCCAATCTTCGTGCATCGGCTGCGTTGTGTTGTACTATTCTGCAAGCTTTGACGGAGCTGAGCGGAAAGACGGGAGACCCTGGGAGCCCTTCACGCAGCAATTTTCGGTCATGCGGCTCGCTCGTGCCTATCACGACTTCCAGGTACAGCAGTATTCCGCGACCTCTTGCTCCGCCGGCACACACAACGCGTCTGATGACATTGTTTGCCCAAACGTGGCCCAGCTTAGCCGTGGAGCCCGTGATCCCCTTTGAATCGAAATAATCATACCATAACTGGACGTAGACTTTAGACGATTATGAAAAATTTACTCGTTAGTGGCCCGTCCGTTCCGCCCGCAGCCGCCACGACGGCATCAAGACTGGGATTCTGTGCGGGATCTCGACATGTTTGTGCGGTTTCCGACTTTTTCCGCGCTTCCTTGCCCGTGTTCCCTCCGTTTCTCTCTCGCTCCTTTACGCCCTTGCTCCTTCCCCTTTCTGCTTTCCCCCGATCGTCGGTTGGCCGTGATGTGTCGCTACTGCCAAAGCGGGCATCATACTCTCGCTGTGGCCAATTACATCCGTTCATGGTGAACAGGGTGACTCCAGTAAGTTCGTCAACTGTTGTATTCACCTCCCCTCCACTAGCCTGCCGTTTCCACGCCCTGTGCGTGGTTGGCGTCGGCGGCCCGAACCAATGGCGACCGCTGTTCCACACGCCACACGCCACACACGCACGCAGGTTCACCTCGACCCTGCTTTAGAGCCGTCCAAGATGACGGGACAAGAAACTTTCGTGTTCGGCCTGCACCCTCACGGCGTCCTCTCGGACTACCGCATCCTTCTCGACGGCGTCACGGCAGAGAATTTCCCGAAGGTGAATGAACAAATAAAAGAGATTTTTTTTGCCCTGTTCGCAGATAACGACGTGTCGGAGTCGGTCGCGAGCGTCGTTGCCGCATGAGTTTGGTGCCGCGTGGCCGCAAGCTTTTTCCTGTCGTGATGAGTTTGGCGTGTGGTTCCTGCACATGTTCGGTTGTGCGTTGGTGGGGTGCGTTGCGCAGCCCAAAGCACCTGTAGGGCGTTCCTTTCGTGGTTTGGACCATCTTACAGCATAGCGAACCCCATCAACGACCCAGCGGTTTCGCTTAGGAAATACCCGACGAGGCGCGAGCAAGCACCACGTCAGAGGTCGTTTCAACGTGCGGCACAGACCGAGGGCATGAACTGAAGTTATTGCACAATTCTCGAGTTGCTGGTAGACTACCGTGTTCTCGCTCGTTTCTCTGTAAGTGTGTTGTTTTGACGCCCGTGACGGTTTGCATGCCTACGCCATATATGCCCTTGTTTTATCCTATGATAGGAAGCGGCGGTTGCTACGTGGGGGCGATGCAGCAGCCAGTAATTGTGTCCTTCCCGTGCCATCCGGTGTGCCTCTCTTCCGCTCGACAGCTGAGGTCATGGCGAGCGCTAGCGGCGTCGGTTCTGTTTAAGTTCCCACTGTGTCGAGAGCTTACGCTATGGAGGTAAGTGTCGGCGCTGTCGTTGCCGCTTGCGCTGCTGCTTGCCGCTTGAATAGTGCGTGACTTGCCCCGTCATATACAGCAAGTGTGGCAGTTCCACAGGGGGCTTGTATCGAACCGTTTTCGTGGCGTTATGTCGTGTGATACACGATGGTAGGAGCACGAGATGACCATGGTGTTGATGGATGATTTCAACTATTTGGTTTTGTTACCTTCTGACGTTCGTATGAACTTGTGGTGAATTGTGTGTAGACCTTCTTCGTCGATCGTGTGGTTGTGAAGGGTCCCAAGGTCTTGGCGATGTTGTTTAAGGCTGTCGAGGGCAGAGGTGCCATGCTTCCGTGAGGTTTTGGCAAGAGGAAGACAAGAAGAGCACGAGTAAGCCACAGAGTGCCCAATCAATGTACACAATCAACCGCGCTCGGCTGTCTTAGGAACGTTGTGTTTGTATTGTAAGCGTGAACACCGCGCTCGGTTGGCACCTACCTGACATCCACTCACGTACCTGTCTCTCTACCAACCCCGGGCCGCCACGGAATACTGCGGAGAATGTCCCGTGTTGATTTGGTCAGACCACCTGCGTCATTTCTTGTTTGTCGCGGCGACTAAAACGAGGAGGCACCCCTGGCTCTTCACGGCCCGTCATAAGCTGACTTCCCCCGGCGCCATTTTCGTATTTCGTGCATCCACGCCGTGTTGTTGTCAAGCCACTGTATCGATGCCGGGAGAGCAACGGCGCAGTACGCCTTGGGCCGTGGCCACAGCCTCTTCATCGTGGTTGGGGGGGAACATGAACAGGCGAGGCGTGTATGCTGCTTACCTCCCCGTTTAACAGCATTTTGTGTTTATGGCAGACAGCTTGACATGTATTTTCCTGTTGTTTGGGGTCGTGGCGACTTATGCGCGAGCCCTGACTGGCTGCTTTTGATGCCTCGGGGACAAGAAAGCCAATGCGGTGAGTACAGCGAGCGATGCGGGACCTGCTTGTTTTGGTGTTTTGATGTCGAAGCGTGAAACAAATCCGGTAGGATTCGAATCGCCGATGATAATCCACGCGCGGCACCGAAGCGAAGCTGACCGTTTGACACTTGCATTCCCCGCCGCGCGTAGATTGTATCTTCCGCGTCAACCGATGTAGGGAGAGGTCGTTTCCACTCGGCCTTGTAACGGCAACTGGGCAAACCCGCAAGCTTTAAGGTACAACAACAGGTCGACGATGCTGGTTTGCGCCTCCGTCCACCGTGGAGCAAACCTAACCGGAGGCTACATCGTTGGCAAGCTTCAGTAGACCGATGGAGTGAAACGGCTGCCGTCTCGCGGCTGCCGTCTCGCTAGTACATTTCATATTCGTGCCCTCTCTTTTATTCCTCTCGCCTCCTCGTGCCGCTTCACGGGTTACCCTTTCGCCGGCTCGTTTTTCGTCTGATTGTCTCTCAGATCCTAGGAGAATTTGGAAAGGAGGTGCTGTTCCTGAAGAACAGGATGGGCTTCGTCAGGCTCGCTCTTCGGAACGGCGTGCCTCTAGTACCGGCATATGTGTTCGGGGCGAACGACACCTTCAGAACGTCCAACTTCCTGCGGAAAGCGAGACTGGCGATCGTTAAGAATCTAAGGTAAGCCAAGAAAAACTTTCCCACGGCCCTATGGTATAGTACACCGCGCTCGATGCCAGCAGCGTGCGGCGATCACGAGCTGTCTGTTTTTCGAGACTGCTGACTAAGGCATCCCGGCAAAATGGATTTGTGTGCCGCTGCCGGCTGTCAGCTACTGCTGTCTCTTGTCATTTTGGCATCCGGCTGGCGAACGCGAGTCGATCGATTTCGGCGGAGATAGGAAAAGTTGTAGAACTGCAAGTGGGGCCGCAACAGTTTTTTTTTTTTTCTCCCATCATTGGACTCAGTATCGCATGTGCGGGATGGGAGAGGAGAGGTTGCCGAGAATTGTATGGGAGGCGAAGTGGGCAAACAAAAAGAGGGGTAGACAACCCACGGAATGGGTCAAGATTGTAGAGGACGAATGGAAGGGGCTCGACATCGACGAAGATGAAACGCTGAAAACGGAGGGTCTCACGGGGTTCAAGGAGAAGATATCTGTTGCTTGTGCCGAGAGAGAAGAACAGAATCTGAGGAAAGAATCCAAGGATAAGGAGGGTCTAGAAGTGTACGGAATGTTGAAGGAAGGAATAGGGTTCAAGGACTACCTACATGGACCAATGGATGCAGGAACAAAGCTTAAGGTCAAATTCAGGACCGGGGACATAGGCCTTCGAGAACGTCGACGAAGACATAGGACGGTAGACGAGGAAGACGACGAGTTCAAATGTGATTGCGGCTTCGAATGCGAAGACCGTGTTCATGTAGTCGCGGAATGTCCGTTGTACAAGAAGGAGAGGGAAGTGTACGTGACTGAGCTGGGAAAAATAGATGGAACGTACAGGGAGATGTTTGAGGCATGGAATAGAGAGGAAAGGACGGTAGCTGTAGTGGGGCATAGGAGGTGGGTTGAAAAGGCGGGAAGAGATATCGTTAGGATAGACAGACTAGGGAAGACGTTTTTGAGCCACCATTCGCAATGTAGAAAGGAACGATTGGCCGTCGGTGATTGGTCCTGTGGGAACAATGCTCCGTCCGCTCGAGGACGCGTGGTCAATGGTGTAACCGCTAAGACATGCAAAACATAAGAGTACGCCCCCCCATCATTGGACTCTGTCGTCTGCCCCTCTGGCCCCTATCCTCCACTTCTACTAGCTAGACGACCCAACCGGGGTCACATAGGAGGGGGGGGCTGGACCCCCTCCTGCGGTTCCTGCCTGAGGTATTTTTATCGCGAGAAGGGTACAGCAATCCCTTCCCTCGCGACTTACGAAGTCGAGTATGGATTTTACTAGCAACGAGCTTGCAACGCGTCGCTTTCATCCTAGGGTATGTAGTGCCACGAAAACATTAAAACACCTCGTCGGTGCCCCCCCCCCTATCATGCCCCCCGACACTGAACCACCTCGCGCCCGATGCACACCGCTAGGCGTGTCCTGGTATCCACCTCTCTTGGCTTGTCTCGGCTCGCGGGCGGCGACGGTGGTGACAGCAGCTATTGATGCCGGCAGCTGCCGGCGCTCATGAGACAGACTCGAGAGTGCAGTGGTGGGACACTGACGCACGCTCTCCTCCTTCCTCTTTTAAACTCAACAAACAAAACCACAGGATCGCCCTCCCGTTGTTCTGGGGGCGGTTCGGTCTGCCGATCCCCCGCGAGGTGCCTGTTCGGGTCGTGTTCGGCGCACCGCTCTCGTTTACGCCAAGCGGCGGCAGCGATGGCACCTGCCCCGCGAGCGATGCCGCCGCTGCTGCTGCTACCTCCGTCGCCACGTCGAAGACCGACGAAGCCAGCAGCAGGAAGGCTGGCGAGCCGGGCGCGGCCAAGGTAAGGGAATTGAGGGAGGTCAGCAACGAGGACGTGAGGAAGGCGCACGTAGAGTACGTGTCGGCGCTGCGAAAGCTGTTTGATGACAACAAGGCTAGGTTCGGTTACGCCGACCGGGAATTGGTCGTGTTGTGACATGGGTGCAGCCTGCCGCTACGCGACGCGACGCCCCGATCGATCGGTAAACTGTTGTGGGCTTTGTGGCAGGACAGCAGCCACCATGAAACATGGAAGCCACGCCTGTTATTTCAATGTAGGTCGATGTTGCCTCGGCACACCAGTCGCCAACCGTCGTCGTCACGACGCTGGAGCGTGTGCTTTGTGGCAGCAAAATGTGTGTAGTATTTCATGATGTGGGTGAACTTGGTCAAAATATTTTGCGTTATGGTGTGTTGTGCCTTGTCTCCATCACGCCGTGCTTGTTTTTGGGACAGAGGTTGTGTGGGGGATTTGATTGGTGGTAGCCTGAGGTAGAGGAGATGTACATGTGACTCTATTGCGGTACCAGCAAACAACGTTATCGTGCGTCATTCTCGTATTGACTTGTTGGCGAGCGCTTCGGGTTTACCCAGACTTCCAGACTTTAGGAATTAGTCGTGGTGCGACTTGTGCTTATTGTGGCTGAAAGGCAATATCTCGTGACACTCTCGGTTGTTGGTGTTCCGGTGTTTCGTTGAGAAAAGTTGCTGCGATTTCGGCAACTGCCTCGCTTGCGTCGCTGAGATCTATGGGAGACTGTCTAGACTATCTACCCTACGCGCTAGCTTAGCCTCTCCTCTCTACCTCAAGATCTCTGATCCGAGCTTTGCACAACGTCATATGTGTCAAAACTTTTCCACCTTTTATTTCACCGAGCAAGTTGGACACCTTTTTCGGATCAAAAAGAGTGTGAGCAATGACGAAATGG
>CACKRE030000210.1:25859-50772 GCA_902602495.3 Ectocarpus sp. CCAP 1310/34 | reverse complement strand
GGGGGGGGGGGGGGGAGTTGACGTAAAATTTCAAGCCAACTGGACACGGATTTTATTTGCCGAATCGCGATTAATTGTGATCGCGGCAACACCGGCACCACTCGAAAACGGCATGACAGCTAGCCATGAGTGGTGGTGTTCGATTGCCGTGTCACTTGTGACTCCTTCGGCACTCCTGAACAGTCAACAGAATTGATTCAATTCCCCTTTCCTTGTTTCAAGTCCGATTTTTTTCCACTGGAAACGATGCCGTCATGTTTCGGGTTTGGCGTCGGCACTCGGCTCAGGCCTACGAGAAACAGCAATTGACCGCAAAGCGAGGGCCACCGTTCTCGTTGATCGGACGGCAACAACCTTTCACGGCCTTCTCGGCTGCCCTACCACAACACCGATGCCGCTGAAACCGACATCGTAGGTTTCGGTGGGGGCATCGTTTTCGAGAGAGCGAAGTGGTCAAGAAATATTTCGGGCAGCTCATTCTTCCTCCCATGGGAGCCCTTGTCACACAACAGCCTCATGCACGAAATTTGGGTGCTTTTGAACCACGGACGAGCTGAAGGCTGATCTCGTCCGTGGTTCAAGTGTACAGTACCATGCACAGCAGTGATTCGAGTGTCCCAGCCCTGTCTCAAGAGGACGGCTCGTCTGGGGCTGAGCTCATCAGTGCCAGGAGAGTACACACAGGAGCCATAGTGACGACGCACCTCAATGTTGGGTGCTCGTTTTCCTTCTCTTCCAAAATGTTCATATGTCATGTTTTCACGTCCTTTCCATAAAAACCTTTTCTTTACGTTTTAGTCTAAAAGTGCCTCTAATATTTGACCCCTTGAGATTCGTTTCTAAAACGAAACACAGGCGGTTGCTAATGCGGTTCGTGTAAAACCGTCAATCAGCAGCCGTCACTTCTAACACCACCGGAACGGGTTGTTTTACCATAATACGGCCCCTTTGCCCGCGCCCACGAGTGATGCTTTCCTCGCGCGAACGCATAAAAACAGGTCAAATATCCCGAACCCTTGCTCCCTGACGACCTCATACTACGTCAGCAGTGGCACACCAGATGAAGGGGGTTGAAAGCAGCGTAGAAGCACTCGAAAACAGACTGGATTGCCCCGGCCAAAAACATACATCGTCCGTGGTCAAGTCGATAGTTTCTCTCTCCGAGGCCCCTACTCATCAAAAGAACACGTGATATATCATACGTCAGATCCAAAGCTGTTTTCCCCTTTCTTGGATCGTCGCTTTCTCCTGCGTCGTCCTTTGCAGCAACAGCTCACCACGAACGCTCAAGGTCCAAATAAAAAAAAACACGACAGATAAAATGTGCTGTTGTCTACTAAACAACCCCAGCCCATCGGGAAGGTAGGACAAGATGACCGTTGGAAAGCGCTAGATAAATTCAGCCTGTGAGAGCCTGCCGGCCTACATCTACATGTAGCTCTTGCACTCCTCGACCAAGTTGTCGGCGGTCATGCCGTACTCCTTCATCACAATGTCTCCCGGGGCGGACATGCCGAACTTGTCGACACCCACGACCTTGCCGTCAAGGCCCACGTACTTGTACCACAGCCCGGACACACCCGCCTGGTTTTGGTGCGTTCGGTGTGTTTTGAGGGAGGGAGGGAGGGAGGGATGAGAACGACGGACAGCCAGCGTGCTATCAAGACTTGAAACACCAAGGCATCGTGTGTATGGCAATTGTAGCGCCGAGCGCGCGACAGCTTACCGTGTGGCCAAGGACATCGCACGCAAAAAAAAAACAGCAGTGACCACACAAAACAACACTGAATGCCAAGAGAGACAACAATACTGCCCAGGAAGAGCAGTTGACGGGACAAACACAACACATCACATCGAAACCGACCAACAGGAGGAAAGCCGACTAAACGACGTACCTCCATGGCCACCCTCTTGGTGCACGACGCTGGGAGCACCTCCTCCTTGTACTCAGCGGACTGCTGGTCGAAGCGGAACATGGAGGGCACGGACACGACGCGTACACCCTTGCCGAGCGTGTCGGCGGCGGCCAGGGCGTGCTGCACCTCGGATCCGGCCGCGAGGATGATGAGCTCGAGGTCACCCTCCTCCTTCTTGGCCACGTAGCCCCCCTTCAGAGTTCCCTGCCGGCGGGTCGCCACCTGGTGAGTGGGTGGGTAAACCAGTCGTTTCGGGTTCAAGAAAAGCAACAGGGACGAAACGTTGTTAGGCGGGGAGGGGCACGAGACAGGTGTTCCAAGGGGTGGTGGGGATTCGGGTGTCAACATGGGCGCAACGTCGGTAGGGCGAGAGGGGCAAAAGTCAGGTGTTCAACCGTGCCGTCGGTATTCGAGTCCAATCCAAAACGTAATTTTCAAACATCGCCCGCGCATCCACTACTCACTTAAGGTGATTCTGACGCCTAGAGCTGGCTGCTGCCAGAAAATATGAGCAGAATAGTCTAGGCACCGCTCCCAACCCCCGAACCTACTCGTGCCAACATCACACGGTGTATTTTGCGAACTGCAATACCCGAGTTAATTTTGTTGATTTACTACTTACCGGGATCTCCTTAAGAGTGCGAACGTTCTGACGGGTGAGGATGAGGGCGGTGGGGCCGTCCTTGCGGTCGAGGGCGGCGGCGTAGGCGGCCGCGGTCTCCTCGGGGTCGGCCGGGCGCATCACGTCCATGTTGGGGAACACGCGGAGGCCGGACACGGTCTCGACCGGCTGGTGTGTGGGTCCGTCCTGCTCGGGTATAGGCGTGGCGCGAGTGGAAAGAGACATATGTTGAGAGAGTTAGGATGCTTGATTTACAAAGAATGAGAGAAAACAGCAGCATGCGAAACCTTCATGTACTGGAACAGAACTAAGTAATGTGTGAATGAACAAGACGTTGAGGGAATGCAGCATTGTGTGAAACTTTGTGCTCGATGAGCAAGCGGCGGCATGCGAGAGAAACTTCGAAACAGAGATCGGCAAGCGACATCGAAAATACAGTGGGATATCCTGTAGCGGACAGACACGGCAGGGGCCACAAGATGCTTCGTACACGCGTTCTCCCTTGTGGGTCGATTCCTTACCTCTCCGACACCAATGGAGTCGTGGGTGAGGATGTAGTTCACGGGCAGCTCGGAGAGAGCGGCCACACGCATGGGGGCGCGCATGTAGTCGGCGAACACCAGGAAGGTGGAGCCGGAGCAGCGGTGGAGGCCGAAGTACGAGATACCGTTGAGGATCGACCCCATGGCGTGCTCGCGGATGCCGTAGTAGAAGTTGCGGCCGGTGTAGCTGTGTTGTTGGCGGCGTTCGTTTTTGGTTTTCCGGTGGCATTCCACGCAAGCACGTACAAATAAAGCAAGAGAGTCAAGAGAGTCAACTGTGCCGTGAAGCTGTCTTACTTAGGGAGTAGTACAGCAGTCTGTTGTGCATGATATACCGTTCGTGCGTGGTACCAGTAACACCGTTCCAAACATCGGCCAAACCTCTTTTCCCCTAAACACTCGCACAAGGCCGGAAACAGCCTACATCGAACACCGCATAACCGCATACGTGCATTTGTTGACCAGCGGTTACCAGAGAGTCAAATTGTCTACCCTACCTGGCCACATTCACGCTGCCGAACAAACAATGCGACCGACTGCCAAAAACAATCCACAACACGCGAACAGGTATCACGAGAGCAAACAAAGAGCACGCACCTCTTGCCGAGGTTGACACCGAAGTCACCGCCGTTGTCGATGTAGTTCTTGTTGGACCCGTGGAGGTCAGCGGACCCCGACACGTACATGGGGCACGACTTGGCGATGGGCTGTGTTCGCGTAACAGCAAGGCGCGATTGCGAAGGATGGCGAGGCAAGAGAAACGACGTCTTGTGAGTCAGGCGGTCCTGTGAAGAACAGAGAATCCGATTCAAGAGCACTTGTACAGCCATAACGGAAGGCAACCAAGCCATCTCCGATTGCTTTGCCCCACAAGCGCCGGGGGAATGATGACGGCGAACGAATGTCCGTGCCCCACCTGCACTTCGTCAAAACCAAGGCTCTCTGGGTGGTTAACCATCCAGACCGGACGCAAACAGGAAAAACTGTAGCGCTAACGTCATGCTGTGGGCGAACTACTGAAACAACTCTGGAGACGGAAAACGGCCGAGAGCGCTGAGCAAAAAAAAAAAAAAACCCACACATATGTACGTACACACCTGGAGAACCATCTGCCCGGCGATACGGGTGGCGATGTTCGTGTCCTGGTCAAACTCGGGGATGGCTGCCATCAGCTCGTCGACGGAGGGGATCGCGCCGTCGATGCCGTCCTGCAGCATCTTGGCCTTGTCAGGGTTTTCCTCCTTCCACTCCTTGTAGGTTGCCTGCCACTCGTCGTAGCTGCGCAACAAAATCCAAGGGACCCAGCAGGAGAAACATGATCACCAACCGCTCCTCTCGACTGAGTGCACGTGAATTGGTGCCGCATGAATTTCTGAGGTGTAGGCTTCTTTCTCCCTTCAACAAAACATGCAGAAAGGGACGACACCTGGCGTTGCGTCCAGCCAGCCAAAAACGAACCCCAAAAAATCCGCTGGTGTTAACTCATCTCCACACGTTCCGACTACCCCTAGAGGTGTGGCTCATGTGTGCCTCCATGCTTTCAGAAACACGCACGTCCATCATCAGCAAGCCACGGACCCAAACAATAACAAGCGCTACACAAATCTTTAATCTTTCGTAACCAAACCGCAAAACCCAAAACAGACACACGATCCACTCAAACGCTGCCGCGAGCGCGCAAACTTACGTCTTAGAGAGGGACGCGGCATGGTCCTTGAAGAAGGAGCGGGTGTCGTCGGACACGAACCACTTCTCCTCCGGCAGGCCGATCGACTTGCGGGCCTCGTCCGTGTACGCCACGCCGGCCTCGCCGTGCGCCGCGTTCGTGCCCGCGACGGCGTCGATGCCCTTGCCGATCACGGTCTTGCACTCGATCAGCTTGGGCTTGCCGTTCTTGGTGGACTTGGCGACGTCGAGCGCCTGATGGCGATAAACGTTGGAGTATTTCCGTTCAAGTTGGGAGGTCAAAAAGACGGATGCGGCGGAGGGTGGACCGTGGGGAGAGCTCAGTGGAGGAAGAGCGCACAAGCAACGTCCTGCCACATGGAACAGCTGCTGTTGCCACTTGAAATGATCAAAGTAGAAGTTACATACGATCGACGAGACGATTCGAGGAAACCCGGGTGCATAGAAATTTCCGAAGGACCCGTCTCCTTTCCAATCGTCAAATGCTCGTAACAGTGACGAATCGCATATATTTTCGATTGTTGGAATATTGTGCACTCTACTTCTTGGTTGCTATACTTCATGACCACGGAAGGCGTTACCGACAGGTGCGCCGGCACGAATAAGAGACGGGAAGGGCTACGAAAACCCAACACAACAACAAAAACTACAACACCTACTCGTTCCTTCCTACACGCGAGCGACAAGGTTTGGTTTTGAGCGTACCTTGGACACCGCCTCGAGGTCGTGTCCGTCCACGGTTACCACGTCCCAGCCGTACGACTTATAGCGCATGGCGGTGTCCTCGGACATGGTGAACTCGGCCATCTTGTCGAGCGTCACGTCGTTCGAGTCGTACATGATGATGAGGTTGTCTAGCTGCTCGTGCGCGGAGAAGGCAGCGGCCTCGGCTCCCACACCCTCCTGCAAAAAAAAAAAGGGTCGAGGACGCGGCATGGGTCAGAAAGATTTTCTAAACTTTCGCTTTCGTTGATGGGGCGGGGCTACGGCTGTGGCGCGCATGGTATGGGATGCGCATGATGACCGGAAACTCAACGCGCCGGTCCAGCCCGAGACCGAACAAGATCGATGCAAACAAAGTCCAAGACGTTTTCTTTCGAATGCCACGAGCGTCGACGATCGGCTGGCTCGCACAGAGAGGCCCGCACGCTTTTCGATGTACACGCGCTCAGCGGTGAACGCTGCGGTTGCGATCACCGCCAGCGTACTGTTCTGTCTGCGTGCAACAACAAACAGTCTACGCCTTTCGCCATACGGCGCGTTGGTGTGCGGCACAATCGAAGGTCCGCGTGTGAACTACAAACAGTTCCTAAATGAACCGCCAATACTTCACCCAGAACAAAAACCACAAGTCTGTTTGCCGGGTAACGGTGCAAGCGACAGCACGCAAAACATGTAGTATTCTGTACCACGATACCACAAAGGTTTGTTGTGTTTATTTATACGCAAGGCAATGTCCTCCTCTTGTTCGCGCACCTGCATGCATCCGTCACCGCACAGAGCGATGATGTGGTTACTGAAGATGGTGTGCTTGTCCGTGTTAAACTGAGCGGCGGCCATCTTGGCGGCGGCGGCCATGCCTGCCGCGTTCGCGATACCCTGTGCACCGCAAGGAGACAGATACAGAGGGCAAAGGAGGTGTTCTTAGAAAGTATACACCACCTCACCGAAAGACTACCCGTTCGAGACATAACCACAATACAAAGGGAGGTGCTCGAGTCTTTGCAGCGAATGGAGGGAAACCGGTGGGAAACTGGGCGCATTTTGAGTTGGTTTCACGACCAAAAAACAGATTGCACAAGGGACACCAGCTGGTGTACGGACTGAAGCGTCTGTATACGTTGGTAGATACATTTACAGCACAATACATCCCCCCTGTATGCATGCTTCTCTACTGGGTCAACGAAAAAATATCGGGAGAAGCCCTGTGTTATGTCGTGTGCTACAACATGTGGCCTTGACAGGGAACACGGTGCAGTGTCGTTTGGACAGCTTGCTGTTGTACCTACCATTTTGAATCGAATTTAGTCTACATGGTTAATTTGCTTTTGTAGCGATGAAAAAAAGTTGTTGGACATGTTTAGTAGCACAACTGTCAGACTACCACGTCAGCAGCATCAACAAGCTTGCCACCGCCAGCGTAACAAGGAAGTGCTACACGAAGGCAGCGCACGCACCAGCGACGAGAAACGCCTTCATATTGTTCGAACACCCCCCCCCCTCCGCAAATTTACCTGTCCGAGGGGGCCGGTGGTGGACTCGATCCCGGGGGTGGCGTGCTGCGAGCTGGGGAACTCAGGGTGACCCGGGGTCATGGAGTGGTGCTGGCGGAAGTTCTTCACTTCCTCGAGGGGGATGTCGTAGCCCGCGAGGTGCAGCCACGAGTAAATGAACATGGAGCCGTGCCCGGCCGACAGGATGAAGCGGTCGCGGTTGATCCACTTGGGGTCGCTGGGGTTGTAGCTGAGGCCGCTCTCCGTGCCGAAGAGGATGGCACCCATCTCGGCGCAGCCCAGCGGGAGGCCCAGGTGGCCCGAGTTAGCGGCGGCAATGGAGTCCATCGCGAGGCCGCGCGCCTCGTTGGCCGCCTGCGTTTTATGGTTGTTGTCATTGCCGTGGGGAAGGTTGTGTTGCGTTAGTTTCAAAGTGGGGAAAGTACAGCAGCAACACATGCGTGTGCATACGTGCGGATTATACAACTTTGCCGCCAGAGTAACATACCGAAGTACATTGTACGGTTGCGTTTCCGTGCCGCGGTGCGTGCGTGCCTGGTGCTAATGCCAAGCGGACTGCATGTCGAAAAAAAAAACAACACAAGACAAGCGACAGAGGTCAGGCTCGGTAAGAAGGGATATTGCATGCATGTTGTGGTTAGAAACATTTTGCTGGAATACTGCTACATCAATGACCGATACCAGCGCGTGCCGTTAAAAAAACCATTTAACAACGCAAAACTTGTCACCCGTCACAAGACATGTGCCGTGCAAAAACGCCACAACGCCCGCAGAGAGGGCCGCTTGGAAGCCGAGAGCAAGCGTAGAACCAGATCTCCACAAAGTACCACGTTCGGACGTGTACAACTGGGTTGCAACTTCACGCTGGATGCTGGAAAAATCTGAGTGATTTGTACAACAAGCTGACATGACATGACATGCGTGTGCGGCACGACACCAGGGGGTCAGCCGCCTAAGCACGTCACACAAAACAAACCGAATCTACGACAGAGAGCACGGAACCAGAACCGGTCAAGGATACACGGACAACGCGACGCCCATAGAAGACCGATGGTCATCAGATCCGGCGTCATGCATGGTCAAGCAAGCCCGCGACGGTCCCTCTCCTACATAGACCGAACTTCAAGACAACCGCGCACGTATTGGAGTGCGCCTCACGTACTACACACGCCACGTTTTGTGAAAAAGCGGAAATTTGGACGACGCCATCAAAACTTTTGCAGCAGAGCATGCAGCGGAGCACCCACAGCCTCACGAACTGCCTGCAACACACACACACACACGCACACGCACACGACAACCAGCCACGCCTCCTACATCTCACCGCTCACACACCAAGGAACCCAGGCCAACGCGGACCGCGCACCATCGTTACATGAGTAGAGCATGATCATCGCCATCTCTAGGCGGATAAGGCTTGGCGGGCGACGCGCATGATACCAAAACAACGCGGAGGCAAACGCATGAAGAAGCACTATAGCACAGACGCAAGACACAACGCGATGCAATCATGAGACAGGTTACGTACCCTGGTCAAGACTTCCGTCTCCACGGCAGGGGCCGCCGCCACCGCCTTGAGAACCTGCCTGGTGTGGCGGGTGCTCGCGGGCGCCGCCGCATGTGCTACCGTCTGCCCCACGAACGACTGGCGCGCGTTGAAGGAGGGCACGAAGGCCGATCCCTGGGCCACGAGGCCGAGCGTTGCGAGGGCTACACCGAACTTCATCTTCACTCTGCTTTCGTCTCCTCTGTCGTCTTAGAAGTCTAGGGTGGTGCTCTGCGGGGAAGAGCGTGCGTATGAAGGATGGATTCGGCAACAGAGGCGTTTCCCATCCGGGAACTCCTCCCCTGTCACCGTGGTAGCCAATAATCCAAGCTGACGGACCCCCGCTGCTTAGCCCGTCTTTTGCTCCGCAGCGCTTCGCTCGCGATACATCCATGTCCGTGACCCCAAAACCGCAAACGAAAGCAGTCGTAGGGTATCTCCCGAGTTCCCATGGTGTCCTCGGCTGATGTGAAGCATACAAACCCGTTGGACTTCGTATGGACGAGGTGAGCTGGACAGTTACCTGCCTTTTTTCATGAATGTTGTGCGGGGGAATTTCATTGTAAAACTTGCATGTTACTGGCTACAGCAACCCGCCGAGGAACAAACCCAAGACCGCTCTCTGTACTTCACTGCTGTACTGCTCTTCAGAGAGTTATCAACGCTGCTATTATCATAAGCGCTCTTTTCCGTTTTCGCGCTATAATGGTCGTTCGTAGTTGTCAAGAGCGCCCTTCTACACCATGGGACTCGCCCGCGGCTGGCGCATGGCTACTGTCAGCCTTCTCTGTCCATCAACCATGCACATACGATTATATTACAGGGCATCCCGGCCTGTATGCAATGCGTCATGTCGTCCCTGCCATCATTATACGTGTATTTGAGCTCAACAACAACCGGAACGAACGTGCGCTCGCCCTGCATATGGGCACGGCAGAATGGAGCTGGCGGTGGTGGAGGTGGGCTCCGAGAGACTGCGTTGTCCTTCACAGGAATCATTTCCATCATCACCTTCTGCTGCTGCTCGACGATGTCGTGTGTGGCGTTGTGCATCAAGCTCGCCAGCTGGATGTTCGGGCACCGCGGGAGGCGGCAGAGGGTTCCCTTGCTACCCCACGAGCAGCAAAACGATGGCGAGGCCGAAGAACAACTCTACTCCCCGCACCACCAACCGGTCATCATCCTGGACACCAATTCCGCAGAGAAGCGAAGCGGGTACACCCTGCACGCTTCGGAAATCGAGCTTCGACAGGTGCCTTTCGGAAACTTAGAAGCGCAACGGGAGACTAAGAACTCAGACGATGGCGACGACGACGTTGTATTTTTGACGGGAGCACAAGCAGACCCCAACAAGATTCGGAAGCAGCAGCACCTCAAGGGCAGCGCCTCACAGATGGAGCGTGATACGACGACGGGTACGTCGATCATGACGAGGGCTGGAACACCGTCGACGAACGGCGAACAGGAAGATAGCAGTGATTTTGGCGAAGAAGCAGACCAGGTGGTGGATGAGGAGGAGGAAGATGAGGAGGACGAGAAGGAGAGGCAGAAGGAGAAAGATACCGAGCGCGGCGGGAAGACAACAAAATAGAGGTGAATTAATTGCATTTGCACAACTCAGCAGACAGCGTGGCGGGTCTCGCGCTTCTCGACTGAGTGTTTTACGAAGAACGGACGAGACGGCTGCTGTGCGGACGTATCTTGAACAGCGAGGAGAACGTCTACGAAGTTGTCTAAGCCATCAACATACTTTTGTTCAGGAGGAAACGTATAAGTACGCTCCGTGGATCGGTTCGATCGGTTCGACCTCTGTTAATCGAAGCTTCGCTGACCGGAGAGTCCGTACGGTTTTCTGCTCGTGTCGGGGTAATTCACATCCAGGTTTTCGTTGTACAAATACCTCGCTCTTTGTTGTCTGTCCTGAGATGTCGCAAGAGACGTCTGTTATTTTCTCAGCGATTGCGGTAGGAAACAATTCTTGTAAATATTTACTTTTTTTTTTGTGGATGGATGGATGATTTTTTGATCGGAAGACGTGGCCATGAGAGCCTCCTGGAACGTGTTTGCAATTTCGAGGGGCATCAACGTGCAGCTTTCGAGCCCAGCGTCGGCTTGATCGAGGAAAAACGGGGACGCGGTTGCGGGGCAGCGATGAGCCTATCGGGGGTGCACGTGTCGGTGTGTTCTGCTGTGTTGGTATCAGATGTGTCAATTTAGACAAGTTGGGTGTCCTTGGCGTAGACCGCCGTTATTGTGTTGTTTTGGCCGATCTACTTTACGTTGCAGCTGACGGCACCGCTAGAAGTACCAAAAGGGTGTGGTGGAGCCTCAAGCTAGGAACATAAGATTGTCAACGAGCTTGTGCCGATACGTCTGCAGATTGTCGTTGAGGTGGCGCCTAGTTGCGTATGCAGCAGCCTGAATTTAGTAAACGTTTTGAGAATTTGAAAATATATGCAGACGGCGATTCTAAGCGAGGGTGCGACGGTGCAGTCGAATAACTACGCAGGTGGAGAGAGTGCACGACGCGGATGGAGAGAGTGCATCGCTGGAATCTAGTTTACTGCCTTCTTCTTTAGGCTTGGTGTATTGTAATTCTGTTGTGCACGTTTTTTTTTACACGGTGGTATTGGCTATTGCAAAGGCAGTGATAATTGCACTAGTGGTGCGCACCTCTTCACCCTTAATGAAAGACGCTTCCCGCGGGTTGCAGTTAGTTAGAGACATTGCTCAATTCTGCGGCACGAGGGCTGAATCGCACAGCATAGTACCTGGTACGGGGTACAGGCCATGCTGCTGTCGGGATACTTCAGGGAGACGTGGCCCCGATCCAAATGGACAGTGATCGATCGATTGATACATTGTGCGGGCATGCCTATCACCAATAGATTGGTCGCACGATACATAGTGTCCTGATGAGACTTTACGACTCGATTGAAAAATTGGCGCGAGAGTTTTGCAGAGGGCACGAGACATCCCGCTTGCGTAGGCCTTGTCGTAGATGATATACCCCGTTGCGCAGCCGTATGCCCTCTAGGGAGAAGCCCCCCCCCCCTGGTACGCGCAAAAAGCCCGGTCTTTCCGAAAGAAAGGCGATCTGCAAGGCAAGTAAAAAGGTAGAAGGTCTTTGACTCGCCATATGCATATGTTCGGCCAAAGAAGAGTGAACAATCTCTCCACCGCTTGTCGCAACAGCATCAACTACTGCTGTTCTCGCAACATTGCTTTCTTTTTTTCTTTCAGCTTGTTGGAGAAGTGAACACCGCGTTACCTCGTTAGCACCTTGTTACCAGTAGTCCTGACCCCTCCCAGCAATCTGCGCACATTGTTCCAAGTAGGAAAACATACTGCATACAGAATAGAATCCGCCAAGTTGGGGTTGAGGCTACACTTGCCCAAGAAGGCAGAGTTCGGGGATAAATACAAAGTTACCGTGCGAGTCTACAGCAGTATACATCATAGAAGTGGCATTCCCTCGGTTTTTTTCTGCTCGTGTGGTGGAGAATCCCTGTGTGGACCATGTCAGCCCCTCTTCCTATCCCCAGATCCCTTCTGCCTCCCTCTTCGACCACCACTTGTTCTGCTGTGGGGCAAGTGAGATTTGAAAATCGGTTCAGGGGGTGTGGTATCTTGTGTCGCCTCCAGAAGTAGCCCCCTGACAACCATCCCACAGGTACGTCCTGTATGTCGCGCCCCCCCCAACCCAGAGCTAGCTCTGCTGTGTCTCGTGTCTACGGACCCCTATCCATTGCTCTCCCCCGATTGCCAGTACATCATCAACTCCAGTTTCTGTGGCCTTCATTGGTAAACGCTTGGGGAGTGCTGCCTGCGGTTGGTTGTCAGTTTGCTTGCGAGCTGCAGTGTACCGCTGTGTGGGAGGTGATAGCTGACAGCAGCAGTACCCCGCGAGCTGCCAAGCCATGTCGGTGCAGGCAACGGTGGAACAGCAGGTTGCCCAGGTATTTCACGGAAGTCCCACACCATGAGCACTTGTTGTGCCCATAACATTCAGAGCTGCCTCGTGTCCCCCCTTGTGTGTGTGTTTACCAATAGCGGCAACTTGTTGCTCAATAATTCAACCGAGAAATTTGTACGGCTGCGAAGCAGACTTGACGCCCTCACGGGTTTTGAAATGCAGTGAAGGAGCGAGCGAGAGACAAGAGAGTGCGGGGAGAGAGCCCAGCATTTCCGACGGGACGCAATAAGCGACGGTATACCTACCTTCGCTTGCTCTGTGCTTGCATAGACTGCGCCTTTTCAATCGTACGTCTGACTCGCTATGTACAACTGCTGTCGCGCGACGGCTGTACGATACTTGCAGCTGGGAACGAACCCGGCCATGCTGGAGCAGCTTCTGATGGAGATGTTTGTGCCAGACACCGCTCAGGTGCGTCGGTCCTCTGTGTGTCCTCCAGGGCGCGAAGCAGGGAAGAATCGCGATTGCCAGTGTCTTTGGCGAGGTTTACAACTGGCACAGCAGCCACAATGGAAAACGGGGGGGGGCATGAACGAAAATCCTGCTGTTTGTTACACGCGCGGCGCTGGGTCATGGGTGTTAGGTTCCACCGCTTTTTTGTGCACCTGGTGCTCACCATCTCACCACCACCAATGACAGCAGTGTCGCGAACAGCACCTGCTGTGTACACGTCAGCGACGTCACCACAACACCCAGGCAACGGATAGGCAACCTTAGGTTTATGCTTGTTCATTCTTGCGTGTCGAAAAGGTCGCGGAGTGTTGTAGTACATCGTAGAATAGGTGTGCACCCTGTGAAATTCCGACGGTGAAACGTGGGTGCTTCTCGTCGTTTTGAAGGCGGCTGGCCAAGAACATTCGTCAGTCTGAAAAGTAGGACAATAGACTAAATACATAAATACCGTGTGTTTGTGTGGGTAGGTGTTGTTTTGGATGGAAGGGGGGCAGGGGCGTCAAATTTGGATTTTTTTCGGTCTCGGCGAACCATGTCGACGCTCAGCTTCTTCTTGTTCCACGGCGATATTTTTACCTCGTGGCGTCACTCTCTTGGTAGCTAGGTATGTGCATCCATGCGCCTCCCCCGATCGCCCAAAACCAAAGCCGTACGCGACTTTGCAGCGTTAGATTTTGCTACGTTGGTCGGGGGCGTTCATCCGGTTGATGGCATACCTGCGGGTGCTTGCTGCTGGTAGCATGTCGAACTGGCCGTGTGCATATTCCGGGCCGCTACAACACCGGTCGCCCCGGTGGTCTAGTGGGTAGCCTCGCAGCCTGCCAAGGGCCAGGTCATGGGTTCGAGTCCCGGCAGAGCGGTTTTTTTCTCGCTAGTTGAATCCTGGTCTCCGTTGGAAGCGACGCGCTGCAAAGCTCGTTGTTAGTAAACTTGATCGACTTCGTAAGTCGCGAGGGAAGGGATTGCTGTACCCTTCTCGCGATGAAAGTATCTCAGGCAGGAATCGCAGGTGGGGGTCCAACCCCCCCCTCCTATGTGACCACGGTTGGGTCGTCTAGCTAGTAGAAGTGGAGGATAGGGGCCAGAGGGGCAGGTGACAGAGTCCAATGATGGGAGAAAAAAAAAACGCACAAAAGGGTGTACCTTTAACCCATGTGTAGGTTTCGTACATTGAAAACATTTGGCGTGGCAGGCGTTGAGCTGAAGACACGAAATGCTTCCCTATTGTATTCGCGGGAACAGTCATCCACACGTGTGAGGAGGGCCCGCACGCTGCTGCCATGAGCCAACGATCAACTTTGTTCACAGTAGCACCATGACGCCCTTGTCATGGACAAAGAGGCCCTTCGCATCCATCCTCCGCACACCCGGGCGTGTTGCCCCAAGTACTCCGGGTCGGCGTCGGCCTGGGGCACGAAAGTAAAGTCCCGTCGGCCTCACCCACGCCCCACGCCCCCGTTTCCGCTTTCGCAGATCAAGAGGGCGGAAGGCCTGCTGAAGAAGTACACGAAGGAGCCGGTCTGCGTGCCCCCGTTGCTGCAGCAGATGCGCTCCTCCCAGCACGAGCAGGCCAGGCAGCTGGCGGCGATGCTCCTCAAGAAGAAGATTGTCCAACATTGGAAGACCTTCAATGACGCGGAGAAGGTGTGTGTGTGTGTGTGTATGTGTCTTGTGTATGCAAGAACTTGCGAGGGAAGGAGGACCAGAGAGAGGAAGAGAGAGATACGGAGGGAGGTAAGGGGGGCGAGGGGATAGCCGGACGGAGTGGACAAAAGCGTTTCGTGGAAGACGGGTGCATTGCGGTAGCGCAGAGTTGGCTAGTCTACTGGTGCTGGCGCTTGCTCTCGAGGTCAGTTCCAGATACGATACGCACCTGTCGGCCTGTCGGTGTGTACAGTGAAGCGAACCTGAAGAAGGAAGTACGCACGCCACGGGCTGCTGGCCTTTTTCTCGTAAGACTTTCTTCGGCTACATTCGGTTTGTGTGCTCCCTGAGTGGGATTGCATGCCACCCTCCCACTCCTAGTCAGAGCTGGTTGTAGGTGTGTAGTGTGCCAGTTGCATGCAATTTACTCGCAAGGGTAAATAAATTCAACGATGCCTCGATTCCGTGACGAACTCCTTCGCCCTCGAACGCCTTCTCCTCAATGTAGAAACCCTCTTCCCATTGGACCTTGCTGCTCTCTGTCGTTTACAATTTACCAGGAAAGCGTCAAGAGTGTGCTCCTGCAGGCGGTGGGCACAGACCCTTCGCGATTGGTCCGAATCTCCGTAGCTTCGCTGATCGCGAAGCTCGCCAAGACGCTGTTCGCGACCCCTCAGGGGTGGCAAGAGGTAAAGCGCTGTTTTATTATCTGCTGCTGCTGCTGCTGCTGCTGCTGCGAGGCAGTTTCTTTTTCTAAACTCGAGTTCTCCCTTGAAGCAGATTGGCGCAGGAACGGTTGGTTGTTGTCGCGCTAGACTGTCTCATTCTCCCACTGCTTGCTGTGAGCCTTGATATAATACGATCAGCAATAGTTCCATCGCCCGCGGCTCATCTACCCGAAGTCTGCCACTGCCACGTACGATGGCCCGTCCACGGAGCGCACTATGGGATTTGCGTGAAAACCGGACCCGGTGGATGTTTCTCAGAGGCACCGTCGAGAGTCAAATAGTTGTCCACCCCCGCCTCGGTGGGCGTGGGATTGGGAGGCTTGCGATTCCGCTCGCCAGAGTAGGGGGGCTTGCCGACCACCCGCTCTGCCTGGCGCCCCCCCCCCTACTTCACCGTGCCCCCCCTCCCCTTGCGTCACACGCACCCAACCCCCGCGTCGCATGGTACCGCTTGGCCGGCTTGCTGCCCAACATGAATAAAATCATGGCCGACGGACCCCTTTCGCGAGAGCAGCTCTTGGATCTGGTGGGGCAGTGCGCGCAGCACGCCCAGTCGGAGGACCACCGGGAGCTCGCGTTCGTGATTTTGTTCGAGCTGACGGAGACAGTGGGTGACGTGCTGACTGCGCAATTCGACGTTCTCCAGGGGCTCTTTCTGCAGGCCCTCCAGGACCCCAGGTGCGTTTCGTCGACCTTCACATCCCTCATGGGGTCGAGGAAAATTGAGGGAGAGGGGAGATGAATTAAGAGCCGTTACGTGGCAGGCGGATGCTTTAGCAGTAACGCAGAGGTGGCTGATTTAGGTACTGGTGCCGACTCTCGAGGTTGCAAGTAAGGAGACGCACCTGTTGGTGTGATGCCCACGTTCCGTCGGCATACGAGATGCAGAACTTTTGCCGCAACCGGAAGTCTTGCCGCACTCGAAGCGGTTTCTGCTCTCTTTTGGTGTGGTGAATGGACAGCAGTGGCCGTGTTGTTTCGCCGTCCCGCTCGATCCGCGGCTTTTGTGTGTGTTTGCGTGTTTTCTCGCTCTTCTTCTTTTCGATGTGTGCGTGCTTGTCGTCGTTTTCATTTTTTGGGTGGAACGACGTACCATCTTTTCGCGGGACGATATCGAGAACATGTTGTCAGCTTGATTAGGAAGCGAACGGCGTTGGGAGCAACACGCCGAAGACGAAGCAGAGGGTTGTCGTTAGCCCAGCGCGCAAGCGGGTGGCATGCTCTTGTAGGTTGGCACGAGCTACCGGTGATGGCGTAAGCAGTTTCTTCCTCACCCCGCCGCCCCCACCCCGTTTCCTTGCTGCATGCAAGCGCTTGCGATACTCTTTGCCGAGCCCCACGAAGAGGATAGTTTGAGAAATGGCGCGGTCTTGCCCCCCCCCTCCTCTCCTCCCCATCCCAGCCTCGTAACCGCACTCGTGCCCCGCGTTTGCTTTAAATCCTGGTGTCGCATTCGTCTGCTTTGGTCTACGTGGCTCGTATTCCTGGTTTCAGTCCGAAGGTGCAGGTCTCAGCGCTGAAGGCGTGCTCGGCTCTACTAGCGTACCTGTCCATGGATGACGCGGGCATGAAGTTTCGCTCTCTCGTACAGCCCTGCCTGCAGGTTGGTTTCGGTTTCGGCGGTTCTTGGCACTCGCTAGTGTAGTGTTCAATCGCTGTACGTTCGCGTTGTCTCCCGTGTGCTTGACGGGGGTCATGTTTGCTACGTTTGGCCTCCACGCTTTCCCCCAAGTTCCATCGCGGTGAAACCATCGATGTGTTGATTTTTGTTTTGTTCCCATCCGGGTTGGAACGAAATGTTACCGGTGGTGGTCTGCTATCCTGCATTACAAGAACGTTGATCTACACCGCTCGCCTTATCCCCATGTTTCGGGCGCCCGAGTGGCCTTGGACGTACCCGTGTGGTTATCGATCGGCCAGCCTCTGTGTCGTGTCTAGAGTCCAACACCCAGCGAGCGACCCCCCCCCACCCTGCCATCGTTTTCCTCCACATGCGGTCGCCTCCCCAGCCCTGTCCATTCTGTCTTAGTCCGTTGCACGATGCTCCGACTGCTTTCCCGCTCGGTGCTCTCCCCAGCAACCCTGTACTCTCTCACCCCACTTTTTTCGTTTTTTCGTTTTTATCCAGGTGGCGAAAGGGTGCTTGCTGAGGGGGGACGATCAGACGGTGGCGGTAACTCTCGAGGTTTTCGCGGACCTGTGCAGCGTGAGTCGTGAACGTCTGTCTCTTTCTGTCCAATCTCCCGCACCGCGTTGCTCTCCCTTCCTCCCCTCTCCTCCCCTCTCCTCTCCTCTCCTCCCTCCCTCCTTCCCTCTCTCCCTCCCCGAACATTTCTTGTGCTTCGGTGGGACAAGTTGTCGTCCCCGTACAGAAGCGGGTTGGAAGCGGGTTGCGGCCGCATGTTTTTCGGTTCGGCACCCGGTCTTTCTTGTCGTCGTTTCGAAATCACTTTCTGTGCGCGAGTCACTTCCGCCACCGACTGGCCCTGCGTTGCTGAGGAGGGCGATGGCTTGTTGAGTCTTATGGTGTCCGCGCGCGCGTGGTTGTTAGGATCGCTGACACTGCCTCCGTGTCCCGCTCAGATCGCTCACATGAACGACACTCCCCGTTTTTCGTGGTGTTGTTATTTTTCGGGTTTTCTTTTGGATGCATCATCATCGTTGCTTTTTTCTTTGTGTGTAAGTTTGTATTTACTCAAATGCCATACACGCACAATGGCTGAATAAACCACTGAACCTCTCGACGCCACTGGCCGGCCGCCCTCGCGTTCACTTTCTCTGCTGCCGTCATCACAGAGCCCTCTGCCGCTGGTCAACGCGCACGCTGATGAGATTATTGACTTCCTGCTGCATATTCTTGGGGACGCGGAAACGGATGTGAACCTGAAGGATTCTTCGGCGCTGGTGAGAAGTACTTTTTTATTTGTAATCGCGAGCGGCCAGGGTTGTTTTTGGCCTTGTTAGTATTTCTTTGGTTTGTTATTCTTGGTTTGTTTTGCCCGTGGATCCTTTTTTTTTGCTGATCTCCTCCGCTCCAACCCCTGTGGGGGACCCCGCGGATTGGATATGAGGACAGACGTAACAAAGTTAGTCGTCACTACCAACCGTTTAGCAAGGTCGATCCTGCGAACTACCTTCTTCAAGACCACACACGCGCGCGCGCGCGCGCTCGCGCCTACACTACGTTCTTTCGCAGGTCCTGACGCAGCTGGCCGAGGCGAAGCCTAAGCTGGTCGTCAAGACCAACAAGGTGCCGCAGATCCTCCAGGTGTTGATGAATCTCATCGCCAAGTACAAGGGCTCCGCGGCGAACTCGTTGTTCAACTACCAGGCGCTGGACGACGACGACGACGACGACGACGACTACGACGGGTCAGTCTGTTACTTTGTTTGCTCTCTATTATAGTGTTTACTGCTCGGCTGGTGGTGTAAGGCGTTGGTTTTCCTGTGTGGGCTTTTAGGGTAACCTACGGGGTTTGTATACTGTCACCCTTTTTGCTTGGGGGGGGTTGAGGCGTTTGTAGGCGGGGGGAGGGGTGGGAAGGGGGGGGTGTTATTGCAGCCGCATTTGCGTCTCACAAGCTTGTGCAGTGGCACCGCCCTCGCCCTTCCCGGGCCGGTGATGACGCTACACAGCAGATGATATGATTGCACCAAGTCTTGCTGTTCCTGTTGCCTCTCTTAATTCTGTACTCTCTCTCTTTCTCTCTCTCTCTGTCTCTCCGTGATGTGCATCCCTCCGTCCGTCCGTCGGTCCGCCGTCGTCCCGGACCTGCCTGCCAATCTTCCAATCTTTTGCTTCCCTTGTCCCTCTCTTTTCCTCCTTTTTTGGCTCGTTTCGTTTTTGTCTCCCCCTTCACCCTTGGTGGTCACCCTTGGTGGTCACCCTTGGTGGTCACCCTTGGTGGCACCGGCACGACAATACAACAGCCCAAATCCCCAGTCGATCGCGCAAGCCTGCCTGGACTCGATGGCCCTCCAGCTGCCTACCAAACACACGTTCGCTCCGCTCATGGACCTGTGCAACTCGTTCCTCGGAAGCCCCGAGCCGCATATGCGCAAGGCGGCCGTGGCGTCACTTGGGGTGATGTCGGAGGGGTGCGCCGAGCCCATCAAGGCGCGCCTACCGGACATCCTGCCCAAGATCCTTCAGGTCTGTTGTGTGTGGGGGGCATGGTCTCAACTTTTTTTTTTCTGTAATACACAACGAATTATTCTCTTCCGCGGACGATAGCCCGGAATCGATCGGCATCGGATTCATAGCGGTGCGTGATTACCAACCCTGTGTTTCTGTGTTTCTGCGATCCTTTTGTTTTGTATCTTCATGGATAGTTTAGAAGGTGTACCTGGCTGATTGACTGGCTAGAGGGGACACGGGTCTGCCCCGAGGGGCGCTGTTTTTCTGTCCGGTTTGTTCGAGAGGGCAGGTAGGGCAAGGTTTATTTGCAGGACTGTCCCTCTGGTTTGTTGAGGTCGAAAGGTTGTGTGCCGTTCGCATAGATAAGATTCAACTCAGAGAGCACAAATGCAAACCGACCCATATAAACAGAAGCCACATGAGAGGCGAGGGGCAGAGGGAAGAGAGTTGTGCGTCTGATGTTCCAAGTGCAGACCGTTTTTTTTTTGTGGTGAAGTCGTTTTTCTATGTCGGGTTGCGAGCGTCCGGCGGGACTGCTGCTCGTGGTGTGTAGAACGTTGGTATTGTTTGTGAGGCACGGTTGTTGTCCGGTAGGCGGTAAGTAGCCGGAGCCCCAAGTTTGCCTGCCAGCCGGCCGGCCCTACGTCTCCCGCTTGCTCTAGCCCCCGATTTTCACGCGACAGCTGAAGCGTTATCGGCTGTCCGCCCGGTTTCTGTTCCGCCACCATCGTCCCTTCTCCCTCTGCTTGGCACGTCCGGTGCTCATGAAACGGCTCTGTCTACCTCTACCGTCACCATCTTTTCCAATCGACACTGTTCGTACTGTTGTGGTGCTGGATCGCGGCTTGTTTCGACTGCTGGTGTACGGTGATGGCGTCCGCGCGAACGAACGCGGGCAGCTGGCGCTGGACGAGAGCCCCCACATCCGCGAGTGCTCGTGCTTCTGCCTGGGCCAGTTCGCGGAGCACTGCCAGCCCGAGATCTTGGACCACGCGGAGGAGGTGCTGCCGATCGTGTTTCGCCTGCTCGACGACGCCACCGACAACGTCAAGGTGCGCGATCCATTGGTGGGGAAGAGGAAGGTCTTGAGGTTTGCAAGTATGAAGGCGGATTCTGTTCGGTCTGTGCCATGATGGGCCTGAGCGAGGAAGGTTGCAAGTAAACGGCGGCTGGTGTTCGGGCTGTGCGGTGGCGGAATTGAGGGAGGGAGGTTGCAAGCAGATGCCTTGTGTGTTGCAGCTGCTGTTGTGCGTGTGCATACGACGGCGAAGATGCGCTTGGGAGAGCGGAGCGATGGTTGACGTGCGTATGTGTAACTGCCGTCACGCCGGACGCCGACGTTTTCGACGCAGGCAACATAAGATGTCGAGACGACAGCCAGCCTCCTTTTACAGTTACTCCGCGCTGGCAGGTCCAACGAGATCCGTAGTCCGGTTCCCCCTTCTAAGCCCTGGCGCTACTCGCATACGGCTGAAACAACGGAACAAGGGTGAATGACAGCAGCGGCACGCGCGTCTCGTGAGGAAGACACATACCGTAACTCCGGAAAAACTTATTGGCAAGACTGCTGCAAAACCACACACAACGGCAACACAAGACATTTTTCCCGCCCACAACGTCTGCAGGTGTCCTGTGACCACGAAAGGCAATCTGCGTCATTTTGAACCGGTACGGATATTTGAAGGTACTCACGAGAGACTGGAATGATATTTAATGTGTGAAGACAACAGCGCTAACAACAACTACTACGTCTTCTCTTGCGCGCCGCAGGGCGTGTCCTGCTACGTGCTGGAGATGTTTACGGAGAACTTGGAGCCGGAGACCGTGATGCCCTTCCTGGAGCCGCTCATGACTCGCCTCGTGCAGATGCTGCAGACGCCCAAGAGGGGCGTGAAGGTGAGTTCGGTGGCAAAAATTGCGCGTTCTCCGTGTTTCATTGCGCGTACTGCTGCTGTACCGTATTGTTGGGGTTGTTGTGCTTAAGCCTATGGTGAGCACGTGCTCGAGAGGGAGATCGGGAGGATGCATGGTGTTACTCGTCGTCCATTGTTCCTTGCGTTGTACTCTCAAGGGTACAAGTATATTGTTTTGTGGTTCTGGTGTGGTGGTAGGTCCCCCCTCTCTCGGCCCGCGTTGAAGAACGTCTCTATTGTAGTTGAGTTGAGTAGAGGGCTCGATGCATGGACGGCGGCCTTCACGTGGAGAGATCAACCTGGCAGGATCGGTGTCTCTGTCGATGTTTCTATGCATCTCTATCGCTTACAATAGTGAATGTTTGTTTGTACACCAACGACTGCTGTATCGTCCTCGCGTTCTTCGAACCTTAACCCCGTTGTTGTGTCTCTGTGATGCATGTGGTCCTCTTGGTTGTTGTTGCTGCAGGAGATGTCCGTTGCTGCGATCGCGGCCACCGCGGTGTCTGCGGGACAGAGCTTTCTACCCTACATGGCGCCGACTTGCGCCGTGCTCGGACCGTTCATGACGTTGCAAGAGGAGAAAATGCTAAGCGTGCGTGGAACCTTCCATATTTTTCTTTCAAGTCCTCAGTATTTTGCCCAAGGGTTGTCGTCGACTGGGAGCGCACCCCGATTTCAATCTAATCGTTTTGCACAGGGTAGCCTTCTTACCTTGGACCCCCAGCGGTTACCAGTCGACGGCTGCGTGTGTTCATTTTGAGCGCCCTCACTCCAAGGCTGAATGGCCTCGGAGTTATGAAGTGCTGTTGTCTGGACCGTGCGGTGCTCGATTTGTTCTTGATTTACTGAGCTTGACGCCGCATCATTTACATAGTACACCAGGCACAGAGTGTGTGTGTGTGCATCATGGCCGCAAGGGCAGTGCGTTCACACGCTACCCACGAATAGCGCCTCTTCATTGGTAACCGGTTTGCGCGGTCGATGCTTGTTGATGACACACGCACATCCCCCGACCCCGCTGTTTCCGACTTGCATGGCGAATAACAGCTCCGAGGCAGAGCGTTGGAGTGCATGGGGCACGTGGCCATCGCCGTGGGAAAGGAGAACTTCAAGCCCTACGTCGAGCCCTGCATTGCGTGAGTCCGCCTAGACATGATAGGAGCACCACGCCGCCTAAACCTGGCGAAGGTACATGTGGGGAGTTCATGAGAGGGAGGGGATATTGCTCACGGCTAGTATAGCAGCATCAGCCCGGTGTCAGCTCCGCGCACTAGTGGCAAAAGGTAGCTGTTTGGTATAGAATCCCAACGAGAGGGTTATCAGCAGCGACGCCACAGGGTCGGGGGATGGCATGAATGAAGTCCTTACTGCTGTTGGGGGTAGAGGAGGTGGATGTTTGGGTGTTGGACGAGAAGTGCCGAGAGTGGTGCAGCTTTGTCCACCAATGCTGTACTCTGCGCTTGCACAGGCGGTCATGGGCTGCCTCCCCCTTGGCCCACCTCTTGTCCCTGCCTACCCGCCTCCTCTCGTCATGTTCATGCCGCCACTTTCAGTCTCGTTGATTGTTCGCGCGCGCTGTGCGGTCGGCTGCGTTATCTTTGTGCGTGTGGCAACGTGACTGCTTGTCAACGTGTTCTGATCGTTTTTGTTTTTTGGTCTGTTTCTTCGGATCGCTTCCCGCGACCTCAAACGAAACAACGACGGTATCGGCACGTGCGTTGGACAGCCAAGCCGAGCAGGGTCTGCAGTTCAACTGCACCGAGCTTCACGAGTACAGCTACACGTTCTTCGCGAACCTGGCCAAGGTCCTGGAGGAGGACATGAGCGTCCACGTCGCCAGGCTGGCGCCGCACCTGCTCAAGGAGATTCAGGTCGGTGGGGGTTGTGCTTCTGTCGTCTCGCTGGATGTTCCTGCCACTGTTGCGGCTGCTGCTGCCGCTGCTGCTGCTGCTGCTGCTGCTGCTGCTGCTGCTGCTGCTGTCATCGCATTTCGTGAACTGTTGTTGCTTGTGTACGTTTCTATTTATGCTGTTTCGATATGTTGTCGTTGTTGTGGAGTGCTGTTGCTGGCATTGACGACCGTGGTACGTTTGATAGAAAACCGTGTGAGCGTATGGGTCGCTCAAGTGTCAAGGAGATAACCCCCTTTGTCGAAAGGTTTTCACGACCGGAGCGTTCCCAGTACGGTATGACTTTGTTCTGTGGTACGCATGTGGTTATTCGGTTGCATTTTTGTGTCGACTTGTTTCTTTTGTTGTTCTCACCTTCACTTTGGGTGTCAGTGCGTGTGCTGAACTTACGTTGTACCCACCATATCTGTTGTGTCATGTCATTCTATGTGATATCAGGAATCCGACGGTACCGGTCTGGACGATATGGGGTCGGATGACGACGAAGATGACGCTTTCGTAGACGCGGACGACGACGACGGGGAGGTATGTGTGTGTGTATTTTTTATCAGCATGGACCGCGCTAACCCGCTGACCAATGAAAGACGCCAGGCTCAGTGTGGCTAACGACAGAAAATTCTTCGGAAGGCAGTGATCTGGGACCCCGTGAGGGGCGTCATGGGGGATGTGTGTATATGCGCAGGTCGGGTCATGAAATAGGGAGAAGGAGGACAGAGAGGTAGGCACGTCAGGTCCGTCGGGAGGTGAGAGTGAGAAGAGAGAGGACCGTCAGAGGGAAGCAGAGAGGACGGGGATTTTGCGTGTTCAGCAGGTAGGGAGGAGCGAGAGGTATGGTAGGTCAGAGATTTGGAGGGAGGGACTCGATTAAATCGCCCAAGCCCGTGGCTCCCGAGAGGTGCGTGGGTTGATAGGCCGTGAGGGAGGAGCTCGGTTAAAGTCAAGGAGTCAACGGCAGTAGAAGCGGGAAGAAAGATGTCGAGCAGCCTGCCGGTACCAAGACAGCACCGAAACGCATATTTTTAATATTTTGACGTCGGTTTCATGAGTGATGACACTCCGAAAATGGTTGTTTTGTTGCCCCTTTTAGACCAAACCAAAATCAAGCCAGGCCAAGGGTACCCACGTCTTGCTTGCCCGCAGAGACACAACATTCCACGCACGCAGCACTATCTCGCACACACCATACTACAAGCGCTTCCGTTTTGTATTTCGCCAGGTGATTTTTGGACATTCGTGATTTTCGAACCCCCCAAAATTCCTTCTGGTACACGTTTTCCCGTGCTGTACTCTGGCCCCCCCAACCAAACTCGCAGGAGTTCACGGGGGCGTACTCAAACATCCGAACGTCGGTTTTGGACAAGAAGAAGGCGGCACTGGTCGCCCTCGGATCCTTGGCTGAGCACGCACCCCTGGCCTTCTACCCCAACCTGCCTCTGGCTATGGAGACCCTGGACAATCAGGTTCGAACACTTTGTTTTCTTTTGTTCATTGTTGTTCTTTCTTGTTCCTTTTATAACAGATAAGTCGTGACGACGAGGAAAGCGAAGTAGCGTCTATGTAGCCCGTGTGTCGACCGTCCCCTGTCCCCCCTGTCCCCCCCCC
>CACKRE030000210.1:4533-15845 GCA_902602495.3 Ectocarpus sp. CCAP 1310/34 | reverse complement strand
TGGTGCTTTCACTTCCAGAGACAGTTGTAAGCACTGTGTAACTGCCTCGAGGGTGCTTGACCATTTTAACACAACGTGGTGCGATCATCCCCCTTGCGAGGAGTGAGGGTTCTCCACCCCGCACAACATGATCTACTCGACCACCATTATGGTTACCGCCAAAAAAAAAACCGGAGGTAAAACAGAAACGGTAACCTGGTTGCCGAGTTCACGAAGTGAATTGGCTTGTTTTACAACGTCGTTGCCAAGCGACGAAAACCCCATCCCGATGGCAAGCACCGAGGGAAGGGGATGGGGCGGGAAAGTGCGTTCCACAACTCCCGACAGAACGTCGAGTTTCGTGGTATGACGGGCATGGATCTTTGGCTTTGAACTTGCGTGGGAGTCAATGTCAACTCACGCACATGCCTTTTAATTTTTTTTTTTTTCAGGGGAGGTAATCGTGCCGTACTACCCCGAGCTTCTTCAAGCCTTGCATCCCCTCTTCGCGCTGACGAGCAAGGGCACGGAGGGGGGCGTGGTGGACAACGCGGCAGCCGCGGTGGCGAGGATGATCATGGCGGCGCCGGCGGCGTTGCCGATGGACCAGGTGCTCCCGGTGTTCCTGTCCGCGCTGCCGCTCAAGTCGGACCGCAGCGAGAACGAGACGGTGTACACGTGCTTGCTTGGGCTGATCCACCTGCGTCACCCGGAGGCGCTGCGGTTGCTGGACCCCATCATGGGTTAGTGCTTCATTTTTAGCCGTAGGTTGCATGACGTAACATACCACACACCCCTGGCCCAGTTTGCAAAGCTTGATTACATGGAGGGTGTCGTATTCAAATGGCAACGTTTTCGGAGCGCTCTCAACGAGACGGTTCCAACGCCTCCCGCCATTCTCGTCACCGTCGTTGTTTTTGCTTGCCGAGCAATGGAGCCTTGACAATCGGTCCAGGGGGTGTCGCATCTTGTACTTTGTTTGCAACCTACGGTCTGCCGTTCGTGGTGGGGGCGAATGGTGCTGGTGGTATGTAGTTGCGGATTTCCCTTCCAGGTACGCACGCTGCTTGTTGGAAGCTGATACTGTTGTACGACGGGACCTGTTCTTCTGCGGGTGTGCGTGCGGGGGTTGGCTTTGGTAGGTGGCGTTGGTTCTTGGCTGCCGTTTCCCCATCCTCTAGCCCTTGTCCTCTGCCTGACTCACCCCAAGCGTTCGCTTTCGCGCTCTTGCACTAAACAGCGGTGGTGGCTCAGGCGCTAACACCAGCGGCCAAGGTGCAGGAGGAGATCCAGGACACCTTAGTCAAGGGGATCCAGGCTGCGGCGGGGGACCTCGGCGAGCCTTTGAATGCGGCCATCGAAAAGCTTCCGGAAGACCTCAAGCAGGGGCTATTGCAACGCCTCAACGCGCAATAACAGAAGATGCTATCATAGGCGAGCCAGGTGGGCAGTAGTGCGATGACCGGAGCAGGCTTTTCCCCTGTCTTTGGTGAGTACGCTGGTACCTGTTGCTGCCCTCGTCGATGCCTGCTGCTGCTCCTGCCCGATAGAGGGTTTGTGCCGAAGAAACGGTGCGCACCAGACAGGGCGCAGATATTGTAATCCTGTTGTGTGCCTGGGATCTCTGTACGCGTTCGTTCTACTGACTTCGTCGTCGATTGTTGTTAGCTTTGAACGCCATGGGATTAGCGCCCAGCTGAGGTATGGCTGGGGAGAGGGCAGGGGAGAGCTATGGGTGGGTCTTTTGGGGGGAGTGTGCGTGTGGATACAAACCTAAGACAGACGTTGATGTTTCTCCAGCTTGTCAGTTTGTTGGCCACCAGACGGGACCAGTTTTACCCAATGTGTGATAGAGGGAATGGTCCTCGACCCGTATGTAGGGGATCTTTCCACATTACCTCCTCCCTTTTTTGAGTCCTTCGGGTTGCTAAGCAGGCAAGAAGGCTTCTAGGGGCAGTGGCCGGAATCCGACGGACTAGCGGCGTGTCGATTCACTTCTTCACAATGTTTTTGCGTGATTTCATGGGTTCAGTACGTCCGCCACGTTAATTGCATGCTCCACGAGTTCGAAGTTTGTTTTTGCTCCCCCACCGATTTTTCCCTCCTTTGTTGGGAGAAAAAACGTGTGGCGGGTGGCGGATCTGTACCCGGGTTCTCTCTTCCACCAAAAGCTGGCATGTCATCGCGAACGACAATGTGAACAGAGGGGATCGTCTTCGCAGACGTTTGAAGATTGTACCCTTTCATGAAGCGGATCTCCACGATCGGCGGGAAAACTGGGATGTGAAGTAGAGGCAGGCACGCGAAGTGTGGGTAGGTGTCCCTGGTCGAGATCGTGTGAATGACGATCGAGGCGGCTAAAGTACAAGCTTCTTTAACCCCTTTGGGTCTGGCTCTTTTCTTATTTTCGGCAAAAAATAATTGGGAGGAGAGAATGCGAGAGAGAGACAGAAGTTGCAGAAAGAAACTTGTACTTCTGTAGACGGAACAGCTATCTCCACCCATAGGCCATGAGGGCTGCCCGCGACAGGACGGTGGGCACATACAGGGTCATGGAAGGGTAAATGTGTGGTAGCGGTGCGGCCGCTAGGGCAGGTAAGGCTTGTAGACCTCGAAAATATCAGTCGTCAAGCAGCCTAAACTAGTCTATTTTCAATATATTCAAATGATCAGTGAGAGGGCTTGTAGACCCACAGCTGGTTCTTGTACTTCTGTACTTCTCTGTCCCCTCCTCAATATGAGCCTGCCGGCTCACTACAGCTCCTGTGATTTTCCCAATTCCCACAAGCACGTAGACACACCACAGCACACACCTTTGCATCAGTGGCTCTCTAGGTTGGCGCGAGGCTATGTGTAGGGCTATGATGATAGTGTATGTGTTACTACTGTATGTTGGACTCGTCTATATTGCTGCTGCTGTACGGTATAGCTGCTGACACGATGACTGCTAGATCTTGGGAGCGTACGATTTTCAAATTTGGAGGATATGCAGCATACGACATCATATTTTGGCCTGGTTGGGCTTGAACTGCCCCTATCGCTGTCATCCTGTCTTTCCTTAAGTGGCTTCCTAGATTCGGGCGAGGGCATGTATGTGGAGCTATTGATGTGTGCCTCTGTGAAAGGATATGGCGAGAGATTCATGGTGGCATTTGCATGTAGAGCAGTGTACATTTTTCGAATTTTGGCCGTTCCAGGGACTTGATGTTACCCGCTGGCACTGCTGTGACGTTTTTGCATTGGTCACCGGGTAGCGCGGTCGATGCGAATAATAAAGACACCTACCGGTTGACTTGCCAACACCTGGCGTGGAGGGATACAGGGCAACGACTCCACGGCATGCCACGACACCATCATTTGCAAGTGATTAATCAATGATCAATCAGGACGCCTGTAGACCCAAAAGGGTTAAGGGAGATGTAGGGTTTTCCCGGTGTAGCGTCTGTCCACTGCAGCCAATTGTTCAGGAATTTCTCACCGAAGCGCATCCGAAGGTTTGCGGTACGTTTTTTTACGTTATGTACGCGCCCTTTGACCCCAGGAGGGCTGCACGGCACACAAGGCAGACCACACTCATGCCAGAATGTTGTACAACATGTTGCACGCGGTCGGTTGGGGAAACGGTTGCTTGTCGCGCACACGTGGGTGGTTCCGCGAGTTGACACGCAACAACTGAGCGGAGTCGTGCAGCTAGCGGCTTCCACTACGTTTGCACAGTCAAGCCCAGCAAACAACCGGGACGGGGGGAATATGTTCGGTCAAACCAAAACTATTACCGGATGCAGGTGGTTCATGGTGCGGTGTGTAGCTTGGCGTTTTCCAAACCGCAGCAGTGCACCACAATAATACGTTCTCCGCGAGCGCAAAACCAAACCCTACTGTGGATACAGTGGCTAGTCCGACGCCCGAACGACGTGTTTGCTTCATCCAGACCTCTCCTCACATGGCCGGGTACGTTTGGCACTTGATCTGCTGGCGCGCCCTTTCTGTTTCACGACACGATTGACTTGACTTGCGGTTGTTGGTTAACCCTTGCCGCGATTCATCACGCGGCAGCTGATGACAAAGGAAAAGAGACGCGAACTCTCGTGAACTGCGCGCCTTTTTTAAACTACTTGGTGTGCGCCAAGGATGAGTCCTCATCACACCGACCTTCACCATCAATGCCTCTTAGCTTCGCTACCCCAAAAATCATTTCCTGTCAGTGTGCCCAGCACCCCGCGAACCCCTGCCGCGCCGCTTTCGTCTCCAAAAATGACGCCAGTTCCGCCAAAGCTTGGGCAAACCCCTTCTTTCCTGACCCACCCGACTTCTCCTTACAGCCAGCACCACCCTTGCTACTGCTGTTGCTGCTGTTGCTGCTGCTGCTGCTGCTGCTGCTGCTGCTGCTGCTGGCCCCACCGCGAGGCCCTGCTCCCGCTCCTGTTGCAATGCACAGCCCCAAGGCGCCGTTCACAGCCGCGAGTCGACGAAGGAAGGACAGGCCTGCAGCGTTGGCAGCAGTTGGAGTTGAAGACGATGTCGCGGTGTTTAGACCGGTCTGGTCGCTGCTGTGCTGTTGATCCCATTCAATCACGAACAGCTCCACATACGCCACGGTGGACGCGAGAAATCGGAGGATGGTGGGGGCCACTTGGAGCGTGGTTGCGTAAGCGCGTCGCTGCCCGGACCTCGCGGAGCCCGACGAAAGCAGTGCCTCGAGCTCCGCGATACGCTCCCGCAGGCCCAGAGCACTCTCGGCGCATGCCTTACACAGCGTAGCCATCATCTGTCTTTGGGGCAGCGGGGCGCACGTGATGACGTTGGTCGGAGGGGAAATACGACCGTGATTGTCGTCTGGGAGAAAAACACCGCGGTCCTGCAAGCGACACTGGTTGCGCTGACCGAGGCATTCGTGGCCAAAGCAAGATCCCACGCCCGGACGCAGCTGCTGCTTGTTGTAGTGGACGGCAAAGGCTGAAGCTCGGGTCGGCGCCTCTACGCTCCGTTGATGCCGCTGGAATCGGCGAGCTAAGCTGGCACCGTGCTCTCTGAGAGCCTCGTTTACCCTGAGGAGGCTTGCAAACATGCCGCTTGTTGACCCTTGCACGTTCTTGTTCTGTACTATTCCAGTGGCACCACATTTTGCGGGAGGCAGCCTGGCATCGTGCTCGACGGCCCCGGGTGCACGGGGAGGTGGTGGCACAACCAGCCTACTCGCAGTATCCACAACCATCAAAACCACCCTCTCTTCGGATGGTTGCGCGTTTTTTTTTTCTTCCTCCTCCCCCTCCTCCTCCTCCTCCTCCTCCTCCTCCTCCTTCTTCCCCTGCACTTTCCGATTTATCTCTCCATCTTCCTTGCATGTCCCGCCACCACAGCGGCGGCCGTCCCCCGATATCTCCACTGACATGCGCGCAAGATCTCCCCCGTGACTTCCACGAAGAACCTCGACCGATATCGCTCGCCGCTCGAGGGCAAGCGCGAGCCCGTCGAACTCATCACGACAAGCCCTAAGGTCTACCTCGAGCAGCTCGTGCGGGTGGAACCTTGGCACCCACCCCGAACAGTGGGCCTCGCATTCGTCAAGAGCCTTGGCGAACGCGGGAAAGAAGCTGTTGCTACTGTCTACACGCCCCACTCCCACACTTTCTTCGCGATCCACCGTGTCCCTGCCAGCGTCGTATCTTCGGCAGAGAACGAGAAAGAGCGCAGCCGTAAGCTGAACCAGTTCAGGCGCGGTCTGAGGGCACGACCGAGAGGGACGAAAAACGCGAGACACGTCGATCTCGCCGTGGGCCACCTTGCCACGGAGGTTAGGACCGGCACTCATCATGAAAAGGTCGAGCAGACACGCCGACATTCCGGGACCGAGGGCAGACAATAACAAGTTCGGTCGGTCGGGGCAACCGCTCATCTCTTGATCCAGCAGCAGCTGATGCCTCGCACGCTGACCGAACCCGTCCAGCGTCGAATAATACCTCAGCGTGTGGGCGAACATGTGCCCCGGAGAGTCATTCGCAGACGAGAACAGGACCCGAAGGCCGTGCTCCAGCACAGGCAGTAACGCCACCAAGAAAAACGCGATGCCGCCACCGTTTCCTTCCTCCTCGTCATCACCCTGTGCGTCGCGCTCACCTGCGAGTGCTCTCAGCGCAAGCATAGTCAACTTTTCCCTCCCCGGAAGCACGAACGCCGACCGCCTGACCAACGCCTTCAGTTCGCCTCGGTGCTGAGCGCTGAGCAGGCACTCAACCGCCGAGGTAAGAGCTCGCGGACATGCTAGGCGATCGTCGAAAGAGTCCAGCTCCCACCAGGCTGCCGCCGAAGAGGAAGGGTGTAGTTGGGGCGCCGTCATTGGCAGCGTAGGCGGTGAAAGCGGGAGCTTCCGCGATGAGAGTTCTGGTGGTTCCCCAAAACGTGCAACGTCCCCTGCCTCCCCCTCAGGCGATAAGTCGGCGGAAATACTTAGGGTCACTACGAGGACAAGGGAGGCTAGCTCTCTTGGGAGCTCGCAAGGAGCCAGAAAGCCGTGCCACTACGATGAAATTGTACGCACAATGAAAAAAATGGGAGGGGTAAGCAAAATTGGTTGTAATTAGTGCACATACAAGGCTTGGCCCCACGAATCAAAGCGAATGTTGCACCAAGTTAGTGTCAAGGGACCGAGGACAATCGATTTTCGATTCTGACTGAATTTGTTGACATACTGAAAAAATGAAAAGAGCAACCAGCAACCACGCACGAGATGTATCAGACCAACGAATTGTTGGGGCGAAAAACTCCGTTTGTTGTCTCGCAGACCGATAGTTGGGGGTTGTCTCCACAAGCATATCATACAGTACATCCGTACTCCCCTCCCAAAACTAAGATAAAATATCACTGGTCGAAATCCAAGGCCCAACAGTCCATAATGTAGGCAATACTGGTTGGGCTTCAAGAGTCGTCCCCTTCAATGGTATGTCAGCAGAGAACGTCACGGAGCAACCGCGTCCGTGCTGGCACTCTCAACCCTGTCGTTGAGGCTGGGCTACTTTATCGAAGGCCGCAGCTGCGGTCCGATAAGTCCACACATCAGGGTCAAATCATTCATATTCCATATTGTACTTCCGCCGTGGTAGCCCTGTAATGTCGGTAGTGCAGGTGTCTAGCGCATGTACTTCATACCACTAGCTATCTGCTTTGCGTGACCTCCAGTTCAGGGAACTGGGGCTCGTGGCTGCGAGTAGAACAACGCCAAAGAAAATTTGATTCGGTTCAAGATTTGCAAAGTTTGTGGATCTGGTCGGAGCGTTCGGTAGCGCAGCCCCAGCAGCGGGTGGTGGAAACGTGCAAGTCGTTCCTTACCAACCTTGTACTGAATATCTTCGAGAGAACCGCTCTTACACTTGAACACCCGCTCACAGCCACCAACAGACCCCGGAAAAAATCATTTGCGTTTTTCAGACTGTGGCAGTTCGGGCAGCTGAATTTTGAGAGACAGAGAGAAACAGTCCGGTGGGGAAAGAACGGCCAAACCTAATGAATCTTAAACATCGAACACCTTACCACGAGATTCCTAATATTAAATCCCATTGGCAGGAGAAGAAGACGCAGAATCGCCACAAGCTGCTCAGGGAGAGCCGCCTTGACTTCTGGGGTCGCAATCAGGTCCCTGAGTATCATTGCAGGCGCACCAAGCGACCCACCACGCCCATCAACGCCCGCGGCGTCTTCTTTGACTTCGGAACTCTCCTCGCGAGCTAGCGTACTGTCGGAGCGGTGCTGTTCTCCCACGCTGCGATAGTTATTGTTGGTTTGGCTGACTCCCTTACGGTAGATTTCGTACAACGCCCGCTCCAGGATTGTAAGGCAGACGCAGAGCGCCACGTAGACTTGCTCTTCGCTCGATTCCGCTCGGACGATGCGTTCGACCACGCCCGGCATCTGCAGTCGCTCGTTTGTCACTTCTCGCGGTACCGGTGGCAGGGGGGGCGATGTCGGCGCTGCAAGTTGTTCCAGCTGTCCTTGCCTTCGTTGCTGTTGCTGCTGTTGTTGCAGCGCCGCATGGCAAGCCACGGCGAGACGTGCGCCGTCGGCAAGAGCCTCTACGCCACCATCACCAGTTGCAGACATCCGCACGCGCGACCACTCTACTCTCCCGCCCTCGCTGAAGAGTGATATGTCTTGCTCGCCTACGCTAGTTTTCCCTTCTGTCGGTCCTGCTGCTGCCGTCCGGTTGCCTTGTTGCCGTCCAGCGGCGTTCTCTACGAACCTTAGGCGGGCGAGCACCTCCGGCGAAAGGCAGCTGAGCGTGGGCGGTTTTGGGCCAGACTCAACCTCTGAGGAAAGAGTAGCGATGTCGCTTTCTCGCCGGACAAACGAGCTGAGACCGCGAAGGAAGGGACTAGAGGAAACGAAGGCTGCTTCGAAGCAGCCGTCGTGCTGGCTGCCTTCGTCGTGACTACTGTTCATGACGAAAGGACCGCCCTGCCTGGACAAGTGCGGATGGTGGTGACACGAACGTGCAGAAGGAGCAATTGTTTGTCAATCTACACAAAGAAGGGCGCCGCTCCGGTTTGGTTTACAACCACCAAACCCACGTACACGCATAGATCTGGGGTGCCGGGCACATAAACTCCCTTGTATCGGCAACCCGGAGTCATTCGGCTCCCACCTTACGCGAACGAAGTTGTGTGTCAACAAGCTATGCATAGGACAAACAACAGCACTGCAGTACGTACACAGGCTGCAAGTTCTAGTTAACAGCCTGCCGCCACTACGAGCAACACCTCCCGTTACAAAGCCAGCCTCAAGCAAGATGCATGTTTTCTTCCACAAAAGCAAGATGCACGGCCGAAGCCTTGCGCAAGTGCACACGACACACGGCACACGATCCCAAGAACGTTAGGGCGACGCTTTGTGGCTCACCGTCCGTGACCTCAAGACTACAATCGATGGCCGATTGACAGATAGATCCAGCCCTCCCACGCCCATGCACGTGCCACACTGCAGACCCTGCTCCAGACTCTAGACTCTACTCCGGAGCGCAGGAAGAGGAGCAGGAGCAGGAGCAGGAGCAAGAGCAGGAGAAACAGACCCTCCGCCGGACTGTCAGCAGTGTGACCGACACCACCTATGCGCGGGACTGTCAACTTCGCATCCGAGCAGCAACACCAACCAGCGTTGCACCAGCTGCACCCACTCCCGGTCTCTACTCTGAGTCCGTGTTCCACTCGGCACTTGACACTCGACACCGCGACACCGCGAGACTTTTGGTTTGACTCTCGACTTTGCGCTGTCGATACTTGACTGCCCCAAAATATCGGAAGTGCACAGGGCTACTACTGCTGCAAGCTCGCTTTCTCAAGAAAGTCAGAGGCGGCCTCGGGCATTGGCCATACAGCTGAAATTTGTAGGTTTTTCTGGGTTGTTCATCCGCCCTATAAACTTAAGCATAAACCGAGCTTGCTCTATTGGACTTGTGTCCAGATGTGTGCAACGTATGAAGAGCCATGTCGCTGCCTGGACGCAGAGCTACTTATACAAAGTACGGAGGATAGAGTATACTTTGATCGGTATGATTCAAGAGCTGACTTGAGAACCAAAAAGTCCGCGTGCCCCCCTTTTTTTTCTCAAAATCCTCGAATAGACCGGTCACTTTTTTGCCGCCAAAATCGCCCCGATTGGCACCCCTAACTGCTGTATCGTCCCTCACATCATCCTCCGATATAATTCAACCAGGAAGATTTGTCAGGTAAGTTCACGGTACCGCTCTCATTTTGGATGGGGAGCTGGTACTTTCTGCTTCACTGGCACTGAAACGTGCATGCCCTGCAGCAGTGTGGCATGTCGCACTGATGTCGTACTCGATTCGTCGCGTCCTTTTGTGTTTCTGAGCAGATGTCCGCGAAAGTCGTTCTACTGGGCTGTGCGCAAGATGCGGGACTCCCGCAGGTGAGGTTTTATATTCCACCAGCCACGTGTCTGTAGCGAAGATAAAGAGCAGTGCGCCTACTACCACCTCGTCAAAAGCATCCATGTGCACTTCTCAAGGGGAAGGAGAAAAACAAAGCAGCAGAACAACAGCCGAATATGTACCAACTCACTCTTCGCCTCTCGATGCGTGTACTGTTAGTATACCCATGTAGACTATGTGTGTTGAAGCTGATGGTATCACTTGTATTTAGGACAGCAGACACGATCAGGACGCGGCGGGAGAGAGAGAGAGTGCCGTGACATAGCAAGCACTCCCGCAGGCCAGAGCCCCGTGGATCATCCATGAAACCAACCCAGGGGACCATCAATTCCTATCTGCGTAGCCACTTCCTACAGTCCGGATGGAATATTCTCATCCGCTCATGAACACACACACGAACACCCTCTCTGGTTCTCTACGCTAGTAACTAACCACTAGTAGCATGCACGCCGGATGTGACAAAAAAACCAAACGGACGAAAACCAACGCAAAGAACATAACAGGGGGAAACCCGGCCTCCGGGCCAAAACCCCCACCCATATGCACCGCTCCGTCAGACACTGTCGTTGGTACGCTACTAGAGCAAGATCATCAGTACGTGCATAATGCCAGTCGCGCCAGAGTCTACGCTCGGAATCTCTATCTACAAACGTGGGCGGCGTGCTATCATATTCTGCCTGCATGAAGTACAGATGAGGCCCGCACTTAAGAACCTCCTATTTTGAGCGAGGCTCAGTCCTTGTTGGCTTCCCCAACCCGAGCACGTGTTCTATTGGCCATGTTCTCATTTCGCCGTCCCATTTTTCTCCAGCGAAATGTTCTTGTTCTTATTTCAACACCAATTGGCCCTGTTGGCGTACGTTGCTGTAGTGAACCTTGAGACGATCCAATAAGTACTGAAGAGGCGTGCGCTCCTCCTCCTTCCAGAGGTCCGCGGCGTTGTNGCAGCCGCACGCCGTTGGACATGTTTGCACTGCTGTGCTGCGTTCTCACGTGGATCCCAAGGTCTTGCTCGTTCACGAAGGTCATGGGACAGTGAGGGCAGGATCGGCGGAACTCCGGGGCCGGAGGCGGGAAGCTGATACCGGATAAGAACTCTTTCACTCAACCACGAGTCCGCTCAATCTGCTCGGTGCGATGGGAAAGGGCGGAATTGCCGTGTAGGGGATTCAACGAGCCATGCGATGTGTCAGTCTCTCTTAGTTGTGGCGCTGTTGAATTCAAACTTCCGTGGATGCCGCTGGCAAAAGTATCTATGCACTCTGAACGAATACTTCCTTGAAAAGATTATCGTGAATCACACTCTCCCTTCTTCCCCTCGCTCCTCGACAAGCTTTTGCTTAGACATGGGTTGTAGCGAAGGGTGGGGTCTTTCTGGCGAGCAGGGCTAGACTCA
>CACKRE030000209.1:26357-37985 GCA_902602495.3 Ectocarpus sp. CCAP 1310/34 | reverse complement strand
TGCAGCTTCCCTGCTCGTGATTTGCCCTTTTCCGCTACCTTGGACATGTGTGCATTCCACGAGCAGTCTTTTGCGATCTCTACTCCAAGGTATGTGTACTGGTCCACTACTGCAATCTCCTCGATCCCCCACTTCCATCTATGTTCTACTGGTTCCTCCTTGTTCTCGTTGCATACCATGACGGCACTCTTCTGAACGTTGGCAGACAATCTCCACTTATCAGTAAACTTCTTCGCCGCGTCAATTTGCAGTTGCAGTCCCTCAGGGGTGTCCGACATACCGACAAAATCATCCGCAAACAGCATTCCTGAAACCGACGTTTCCGTGTCCCCTACTTTTACTCCCTTCCGGACTGCCTCTACGACTTCCAACAGATCGTTGATGAACACCTGGAACAATGTTGGGGACAGCGTGCAACCTTGTGGGACCCCCTGCTCAATGTCGATGACAGTTCTCCGTCTAGCAAACACCGGGGGGGACGGCTTGTTTTACAACGTCGTTGCCAAGCGACGAAAACCCAACCCCGATGGCAAATACCGGGGGGAGGGTGGGCTTGTTTTACAACGTCGGGGGGGTCTTGGTCAAAGGTGGGGCTGTGATTGTGGCTGGCACTTGCTTCTTTTCACCAGGAAGGCTAGGCTGTCGCTACTCGGCCGAGGTGTTGCCGGCTACTGTCGAGATGGTTCAGCAGACTGCGCATCATGCATGCGGTTCCTTCCATGTCGTGCTTGGTCGCACCAGAACGTGATTATCATCTTCTGGCGCCATCGATCATGGCCTGTCATACATATACCGGTGCTGTGTCAGTTGTCAGCAAGCAGTGCGCCGTCTCTCGGTCGTGCTGGGAGGGACACGCGGGCAAAACTACAAGTGTGCGTTTTTTGTTCCTGCCCGTTGGAACAGACCACCGTCCAGAACGCAACCACCACGCCCGCGACTAGGAATCTACTGTAGAAGTACCAGACAGGGGTTTCGTCGGAACTTGCATGAGGGGGTAGGCGCCCGCAACGTACGAGGGTACGGTCTACCAGGGAAACTCTCGGAGAAACCACAAAGCACCGCGTTCTTTTCTTTTTGCACGTGTCGCGCGGTACGCCCTGGGTCGGTACACATAGGACCTGTTTCCTGTTTACGACGGTATGGTACAGCAGTAGCACGAAAGGCGAGAGGTGGCTTAAGGGGGGGCACAACTAGCGACGGATGCCACTTCGTCGTAAAGTCCTTCCGATCAGAGGCGTAAAAGGGGGAAGAAGCGGACGTACAAAAGCGTCATCCAAAGGAGAAACACACATCAAACACGCGCGCGCGAATGGTTTGTACAGAGATTTGTGTTGGCATTCGCACTCAGCACGTTGTGCATTTAATTTTTGATCGAAAGTGTGGCCCCCCTGCCGGTGACCACCTTGATTGTACCCGCTGGCACAGACGCCATTTCATTGGTCCGCCGGTTACAGCGTGCTAATCTCTACAAAACAATCACACACGCGCTACCCGGCGGACATGGATGTAACAAGATAACCTCCGGTGCGGACACGCCCGCCCGCGAGTGCAAAGCAAAGCACACCATCCCTTGCCCGAGCTTCGAAGCGCTCCGCGGTTACATGTTACATGTAGATACGGCGCATCAACACGAACCGTGTTCTGCATACGACTGTTTGGTAACCGTCCTCTTCTTGTTGCCCGCATCGAACACACCACCAGTTGTTGGCGACACTGCACGGAAATACACATATATGTCCTCATGTCCTCGCCTGCGGTCCTCGGCAGGTAGGTGTGGTACAACTGCCATTCCACGCAAGCGTAAACTCAATCGTCATGCAAAAACCTTTCGTAGCAGAACGGCGAATGTTGCCTGAAAAACAGTCCCATTTAAACAGAATATTCACCTGACTCTACTACACTATTCGTGCTTTTGCCGTTGTCACCACCCCCCGCTGCCAAAGCCGCTCCAAAGCTATGCATGCATATGATAAAAACGTCCGTTGCCTCGTGACTTGAACAACAGGTGTTTCGTACTGCAATCGACGCGATCAGTTTTAACTAACGAAACAAACATCCGCTCTTGGCAGCGGGGAGTACAATGGAGAAGGACAGCTGCAGATGCAGAATCAACCGCTATCACCATATCCGGCTGAGCTCCCTGCCGAGCAAGCACCGACCCCCCCGCCCCCCCGCCCCCCCAACAATGTTAACAGTCTCGCGCTCTGCCGGTACACTTGGAGGGGTCATCAAACCGCCCTTCCTCCTCTCGTGCGTGTCGCATGGGTCGAAGAGCGCCATCTCGGGGCCGACTCAGTGCTTCCGCTTCTTGTTCTTGCTGATCTTCTTCTTGTCCTTCCTGCCGCTCCCGCTCGCGCCGCCGCCGTCACCGTCCCGGTTGCTGCCGCCGCGCTGCCTTTCGCCTCTCGACTTCTTGCTGTCGCGCGAGGACCGAGAACGAATGTCCTCATCGGACGGGTATTCCCTGCCGCCACCGCCGCCACGCGCATCACGGTGACCACCACCGCCACCCCTGTCCTGGCCATCGTCCATCACCGCCCCCAAACGCCCAACCCTCCCCCTACCGCGGGCTTCGTACGCCGCCGGCCTGTCCGGCACCTCGTGAGACGGCATCTGCATCCTTCCCCCGCCGCCGCCGCCGCCGCCGCCGCCGCCGCCGCCCCCCCCTCCGTGCCTAAGGTCATCATGATAGCGCCCGCTGTTGGCATCACTGGGTGCGGCGGGCCCCTCCCGCTCCCATATTCCACCACCGCCGCCTCCCCCGTACCCCCGACCCCAGCGATCCACCGAAGATTTCGCGTAGCCCCTTCTCCCGCCGCCGCCCTCCGGCTGCGGCATCATCGCCTGGTCCGGCTGCCGCATGCGCTTGCTGTCGAATGCCTGGCTAGGGTCCCCCTCGCCGCTGCCGGGACCATCGTACACGCCGCCGTCTCTGCCCCCGCTTCGCTCAGGCTCAGCGCTGCGTCCCCTCTTGCTTCCGCGGGAGCCGGCGCCGCCACCGCTGCGGCTAGATTCGGCCGTCGTCCGTTGCCCCCCTCCCGCACGAGCGGGGCCTTCGAATCGCACCCCCCCGGCATCGCCACCGCCACCGCCGCTGGCAGCATCGCGGCCATCTTCGTCCACCCATCGAGCGTGGCCACCGTGACGGCTTGCTGCCTCCCGCCCGCCAGGGCGATCGTGCTCGCTCGGTTGAGCCCCGCCGCTGCTGCGGCCGTTGGCCAAGCGGCTGTTGCTATTGGTTCGCGACATACTGCCGAGGAGGGCCGCACCCCCTCCTCCTCCTCCTCGTCCTCCTCCTCGAGAGTCACGGTTGCGACGGGCGGAGAGAGTGCCACTGCCACTGCCGGAATCGCGTGGCGCTGCCGGACCTTCCACGCCCATGTCCTGGGAAGCCAAGGCCTGCACAAACACAAAGTCCAGGACGAAAAATAAAGGCGAGCGGTTGGGTGACGTCAAGCGAAAGTAAGAAACATCAACGGAGGTACGCGTGTAGGAGGACGGGACGGCGAACAACTAAAGCGTGTTCACCCTGTGTCGAAAGCGAAGCCGAGGTCAGGAACAAAATATGGCGATATAAACGACAAACTTTGAAACCACCACGATGCCGGCACGAACTTTCTGCTGTGACTCCAAAACAAAAAATTCCTTCAAAGGTGGTACATGGTGACGCTCACCACAAACATTTTACGGCAAGAAGTAGTTTTTTGCTTTAGGATGTTTTCAATTTTTACAAAACACAAAGTTCTATTGTACCACTGGATTGATTTCCTGGGGCGACACGCAACACAACATGCGCACCCCCTTTTTCGTCCTTGGTCCCCATGCTCTGCACCCTCCATGACCATGATACCTATCACAACCTGACAACACATACCTTGGCGCGAGAGTCGGCATCGCTCGTCCTCCCTGACTTGTCCCGCCTCTCCCTGTCCCCCTCACCCTGTCCCCCAGACCTCCTCCCCGTATCCTTGCCATCCACGCCGTTGCTGCTGCTGCTGCCGCCGCCACCACCGCCGTCACCGGTAGAGCTGGCAGTCCTGACCACACGCCCGCCACGTGAAGAACCGGTGGTGGTGCCAGACCCCGAAGCAGACGCGACTTTGGAGTCCACCTTGCTGCCGCTAGGCTCGCGGCCACCGGTGGCCCGAGCGCTGGTAGACGACTGCCTGGACGAAGCCCCCGTTGCCGCTGCCGGGGCCCCCGAAGCTGCCGATGAAGGCTTGGAGGTGGACGAAGTCGTCGAAGGCTTTGAGTTGCCCCCCGCTTTCGAAGCGGCTTCGGAGGAGGAGTTGTTAGAAGAGGAGGCTGTTGCCGGCTTTCGAAGGGGCCTCGAATCTCTAGGCGTCGCCAGCGCGTGTTTTCCCTGGAGCGAAGGAGGCAGGGGTCTCGTCGGGTGGTACACTTAAGAATTTTGTCTTTGAGGTGTCATCGGACACAACTCTTGTTGTAACGAGCGTGGCGGCCATGCGAAAGCAAGCTTAACACTACTTTTGGCGCAACCAAGACCCGATCGTGCAGCTACCTGTCCAATGTTAGACATGGACAAAAAGCAGAGATGGACCTAACTGAAAGTCTTACCTCCCCCCCTCCCGCCGAAGAGGCAGCCGGCGCCTTCTTCTCAGACACGATCTCTCCCAGCTCTTGCTCGCCTACGGCAACAGCAGCGGCCACCCTCGCCGTCTTAGCCGGCTTCAGCCTGGCCGACTCTCCACCGTCCCGCGCCCTCTTCGCCACCCCCGATGCTGTCACCGTCGTCGCCGTCGTCGCAGCGGCAGCAGAAGAAGCCGGCTCTTTCTTGACAACCTGGCCACCGCCGACAGAACCGCTGTTCGCCTGCTGCCTCTTGCCAGTCTGACTGCCCGACTGCTTGGTTGCCGCCGACGAAGCGGAAGAAGACTCGCCGCGGCCGGATGCGGCGAGAGCTGGAACGTAAGGCTTAGCGGTCGCGGAAAGAGCAGACGCCTTGCCGTCGGCTGCTGCTGATCCCAGGGCTGTGCTGCTCTTGCCCCGGCTGGTCTGGCTGCCGCCGCCTGCTGCTGATTTGCCGGAGGTGGTGGTGCTGACAGGAGCGATTCTTCTGAGAATCGTATATGAGAGGGGGGGGGGGCAGATGGGAGGGAGATTGGTTAATACGTGCCGACACCAATGTACACACACACGGTCGCTGCAAACCGGTGTTCCACTCTATGTTGATTTTGAGTGCTTCGGGAGTGCTAGGAGAACACAACACCAGGGGGTTCAAGGGTAACCACCCGTCTCCCGGCTACTCACCAATTACGTGCCTACACATCTTGCAACGATGCCACATGTACCAAAGCCACCAAACATCAATCACCCCATGCCACACACACCCGCCACATGCATCCGTACAATCAAGGCACGACCCGTATTCAGTGTGACATTTTCGGCACATCGACAGCAGGGAACCAAACGGAAATACGACCAGAGCACACGGCAGGGTCCGGCAATAAGTCTCACTCTCGCTCACCCAGACGTTGCACCGCTTCCGCCAGCCGATGTGGTTTTAGCGGAAGCGGTAGCAGGTCGCTGGCCGGGAGCGACAGGGTCCGGCGGGGAGTTCGAAATCTGAACAAGCGCGGCGAGGGGAGAACACACACAAACCGCCACAATTGAGACTAACGATAACGTTGGAAGAGTAACATCAGGACTTGGAAGACATGAGGTAGGCGTCAAGGGTAGAGGCCCGACCCCGAAAAAATCGAGCTGTCTACTTCGGCAAAGCTTGTGCTCTTTGACACTTCAGCGCATTTCTTAGAAAAAGAATAAACGCCTCGCTGCGTCATTAACCGTTCGGGCTGTTGTTATTTTCCACGAGCTGCTATTTCGTCATTTCGAGTAGTTTTATACCCAACAAACTTCGAAGGGGCTTTTTTTCTCCTTTCAGTCATATCGGGAGTGCGAGGATGCACTAACACTTTGAAAGGACAACATGACACATGACACATATCTCCAATCCTACACAGCACAAGAGCCGTGTGAAAAATACAACACAGCAACAAGACGACAGGTGCACAAACATGCGCCCTTTTCCTACCCACGCCACGTGTTCACAGCACATGAACGCGGATGCACCTGTTTATTTAGCTGGTTGACTATTCTGGTGCAGGGAACGCGAATGTCATCCCGGGGCTCGATGGCCTTGTCGGTCTTGGGCTGGAGCTTGAGGCACAGCAACTTCCGCTCCTTGAGGGACACCGGGAAGGTCTGTCGATACAATCACCGGACAAAAGGGGGTACAGCCGAAACAATCACCAGGCGAAAAAAGGGTATAGTCCAAACAACGACGAGACGAAAAAAGGGTACAGCCGCAACGACCATGGGACGACAAAGGGTAAATCCGCAACAACCATGGGACAAAAAGTGGTACATCCCTAACACCCATGGGACAAAAAAGGGTAAAGCCGCAACAACCATGGGACAAACAAGGGTACATTGGAAACAAGGGGAGTCACAAGTGTGGAGGGTACAGTCGAAACAAGACGAGCGGAAAAGGGTACAGACACGAGACAAAGAGCGGATAGAGCGTGCCGCGTTTGAGAGGTAGCATTGCACGTCACACCACCAAGACCTCAATTGGCCTGTATCGTATTTTCCTTGTTGGTGTGAGATACGCATAGCCTGGAGCTACCGCTCCGTGCGAGTTCCGTACAGGGGCACCGCAGAATGTCCTTTCACTTTTCGTTTTCGCGTCACAAAAGACTTACGACTACAACGATTGACGGGCTTGATAATGTCTCCGCCGGTCATGAAGCAAGCTGCTGCAGAAGCGGCGGCGGCGAGATAAAACGAAGGCCATTGCACACACCTCGATGAGCTTGTTGTACATGATGAGACCGCACTTGATGAGCAAAAACTCGTCGCTGGCGACTGCCGCCATTAGTGCCTTCGTGACCTGCGAGAGCACGACATCACGATTCATGACGTATGATGGACCACGCACCCACCACATCGGCCACGTAACACAAACGATTTTGATCTGCTATTATCAAGGCACAAAAAAGACTCCAACACACGATTATATTACTCTTAGATATGTACCGAGCGCGATTTGAATCGTCGACATCAACATCGACAACAGGCGAGAAGCAAAAGAGTTATGATAGGGACGCCAAATAAATACGGAAGGCTAATATCCAGCGGCCCACAGTTACCCACTCACAGCAAAGACTTGAACACATGCCTTCGACTTGTATACTTTTTCGAATGGGTACAGTAGTCTCTCGTGAGTGTATGTCGCCTATAGTTTCGAAGGAAACACTATAGTAGGCACATGCATAATCGTACTGTACCTGCATACTCCATTCTCCTGAGATCTTGACGAAAGCGGCGTGATTGAGCTGAGGGGCCTTGCCTGCAACAACACAGCGTGGGGGGTTCGGTGCGGCGAGGCTAGGTGGAGTAGGGTAGGACGATAATTCCTTTGATAACCAGCCAATAACCACTGCGGTCGTCTGGGTTCGACCCAAACAGAAACAGCAGCAGCATGCTCCTGTCGCTTGCCGCTTGGTATGCCGTCCATCGTAATCGGAAAGAGTCGAAATGGCCTGTCAGCTGGCGCCATCGCGCTCACTTTTTGTTGTCATACAGCGCGGCCCTCGATGTTGGAAACCTTGAGCGACAGATCTTCGACCCACTGCCTCGTTGCTTCATGTGTGGATCTTTCTCTTTCTATTGTTCAACACCTTGAATCAGCGCTCCAGCTCAATACATTTCTGCCGCGTAGGAGGTATTGCTTGAACCCGTGGTCACGCACATGCATTCCACAAGGGTTCCTCTCCCCGACGTCCCTTTCCCCACCGCTCCCACTTTGCTCTCTCATTACACAAGAACAACAAAAGTTGCTCGATAGAGCAGTCTACAGCGCCAGATGAAAACTGCACCTGCTGGAACGATTGAAACTAGACAACGAAAGCAGAGCACAATCACAAACTCGGCACCCACAGCTCATCAGTACCACCCTCCGTACCCCCTCAACCTCAAAACCATCTAGGCGAACTTACCCTCGACAACGCTCTGGGACGTGTCGCCGAGTTTAAAGCCGTGTTTCGTGCCAGCCTCCATCTTGTAGATCGCTTCGTTCTTGGGTTTCCGCCATTCCCTACACGGAATTAAACAATTTGCCGCGGGTTTGAGGAGCGGAAGGGGGGATTACATGGGGCACATGAGAGGTTCAAGGGATAAGTGGGCTGCTGGCCCCAAGCGGAGAGCGGGCAAGGACTTCTTTTGCCTCGGGTGACATGCCGATTCTCCGCGACATGCTTACCATGTCCCGCAAACTCCTTTCTCCCGGCAAGGGCAGAACCGCAATATAGAATAGAATGTAGTGTGGACTGTCATATGGACTACGCCGGCAATTTTTGCGGAATACCCATACGATGGTGATGAAACACGAAAATCCCACAGGGGTGGGAGAGAGCGGAAACTCTCTCACTTACTACAGGGTCCTAAAGCACGCAAGTCCTCGATGCAGAATTAGGTGGTTGCGCACACTCAACTCTACCTACCCAACCTTGGCTCCGAGAAGCTCAGAGCAGTGAACTGTACAGCCTCTCCAAGCTTTGACAAATACCAACGAGCCTCCGTGAGACACGTGAGACTAGCAATGTTACAATAACATTAATAATGATCACGTGCCTTGAGACTGCCTTGTTTCCAATCCAGTGCGCATTTGTCAACGCCAAATATCAAGGGATGTGTGGAGGTTCCACTTGAGCGAGTCGTGGCACAAGTACGAAGCAAGCTTTGTTAGATCGAAACCGAGGACTGTACGGTGTTCTCACTTGACGTTCTCCAAGAGGTCCTTGAGGAAGAAGCCTAGCCCTGCCGCCTCATACTGCGTCTTGCACAGCAGGGTGCTCGACAGTCCCTCGAACGATCGGGAGTAGAAGACCAGACTGTCACGTCATGACATGTCATCGTTCGCCACCACGGCAAGATAAGAACAACAATACGCTACGCCGTGAGCTTAGGGTCCATATCAATATGAGAGAGGTATGAGCGAGATACACGGGGGCAAGGTATGTGAGTGTGACCACGGATTGGGGCTCTTACGTGGCATGAATGCTGTGAGCGCTGATTGCAAGTGATGAAAAAAAATAAATAAAAAGCCGCACGACCAGCAGTGGAGGAGCACGAGCAACGACGGTTGGCGACAATGTCTACACAGGATGCTACAAGTACTGCTGTAGTGCACAGTCGCCACCACATGAGGCACGGGTGCAAGATCTTGAGCTAGCGGTGACAGCAACAGTGACAGCCGGAGGAGTGAACCGCCGACTGCGTGGAGGGGGGGCGGTGGATAGTAGTAGACGGGGTGTGTCTAGCGACATGCGATAGGCCGGCCAACACAAAGGAGGCGGAAGCAAGTGCTAGACTGCTGTCTATCCCACAAGACATCAAAACGTGTCTTCTTTACCCAACATTCCAGATTTTGTCCTGTACTGCGTGACCCACAAGTACAAGTTCTAGGAGCGGCATTAATCGTACTCTTGGATGCAAGCTTGCATTTCCCGCCGGTGGTCGGTGCTCGTCAGTCACGTCGTGGTTGGCCAACAACAAAGGAGGCGGAAACAAACAGGGACTCCCCGACGGAAGAAAAAAAACGTCGGAGTGTACACCAGCGCTTGCCAACTTCATTTTCAGCGCTGCCGTCCTTGGTGTCCATATACACCGATTGGCGGTTTACCACACTGCTGTACCTGTTGAAGTTTGGGGCCTCGATGGCATGAAGGGTGTTGAAGAACTTGGAGCAGAAGTACGCCTCCTCTGGTCCCATTCCCATCCGCGGCGCCACCAGGTGCTTAAGCACCGCCTGCAACAACAATAACAACAACAAAAACGGTTTGATCGTAGGTGGTGGATTGACGTTCGATGATCAACGGTCCACATGACTGCCAATGGTCAACGACGATCATCATGGGCACGTCGACGATGGCATGAGGTTATATAGTCAACGATATTTTGTGGTATCACCAAAGACCCCAAGGGAAATGGGAAAACTGGAAAGTATCGCTTTACTTTTTCACGTTAATTCTTGAAATCCCAAGCGAAAAATATCATGCCAAAGACGGGCTGCACCAAGAGCCAGGTTGCGAACCCCATCTCCTTCCTTCCTCACGTCGATCGTCTCTGCGCCCGTCTTGTGCTTATCCCTGGCGGCGAAGAGGCTGGCCTTGATCTCCCTGAGCTTGTTCTTGACCCGCTTCACGTGCGCGCTTTGCGAAGCCTTCTCCAACTCCAGCTTTGTCGCCACCGCGGGACTCCTGGATGCATCACATCAAATCACATTGCGTCAAATTGCATCACGTCACATCACATTACATCACATGGCATCCGTTCATACCACAATCCATCACATTGCATCGCATCACATCACATTCCATCATACTTGATCACATTCACATCTTCATCACATCACATCACACCACAGTGCATTGCATCACATGCGACCAGCCGGAAAGTTGACAAGGTTAAAAAAACAGATAACAAAAACCAGATAACAGAGTATCAACACAGAAACACTACCCCTTCGGAATAACAAGGTTCACTGGAAAAAACATGACTATCCGTTCGAGAAACTATCGCAGCATGGGGGATACATGGGATTGAAGTTACCAGTGAGTGTTGAGAGAATCTACTCAACACTTGTTGTGCTTCCTGCAGGGAGAAAAAAACATGTCTTGCTTCCATTTTTAAATGGTTAAAGGAAAACAAAAATTATTGTAGGAACAACTAAAAATCTCGACAGCCACCATTTTTTTTTCGCTCTATGCGTAGGGCTTTGGCTCCTTGTAGGGTTGTTGCTACTCTCTCCAACTCTCACGTCTTCCTGTCCAGCATGTAGCGAGACCTCTCGGCCTTGCTCATCGCCACGCCCTCCTCCTCAGCCTGCTGGAGCTTGCTGTCCGCCCTACGCTTAGCCTCGTGCATGTTCGTCACCACCTGGGCGTACTTTTTCGTGGGGATGTACACGTCGGGCCTGAAGCAAAAACACACCACACATCACCAGTGGCGGGGGGGGAGGGGGGGGGGGGGTACTCATAGTCGTGCATGCCGTAGTCGTTAGACCATTGACCTCGCATCCCTACAAAGCCGGGACGGAGCACGCCGGGTTCTCACCGGACCAGGCTCTCACATCACCAAGCGCGAAGCGCCGTGAGATATTCGGCGAGTCGCATGAAGGGTGCGCTGCATCCTGCTAAGGGTGTTCGGCATCTTGTGCTTACTTCCTTGCGTACGGATGACAGCTGCGTATGACTTAATTTATTTTCTGGTGCTTTCACTTCCAGAGACAGTTGTAAGCACTGTGTAACTGCCTCGAGGGTGCTTGACCATTTTAACACAACGTGGTGCGATCATCCCCCTTGCGCGGAGTGAGGGTTCTCCACCCCGCACAACATGATCTACTCGACCACCATTATGGTTACCGCCAAAAAAAAAAACGGAGGTAAAAAAAAAAAACGGTAACCTGGTTGCCGAGTTCACGAAGTGAATTGGCTTGTTTTACAACGTCGTTGCCAAGCGACGAAAACCCAACCCCGACGGCAAACACCGGGGGGGGCGGGGTGTACTAATAGTCGTGCATGCCGTAGTAAAAACCCAACCCCG
>CACKRE030000209.1:5591-25679 GCA_902602495.3 Ectocarpus sp. CCAP 1310/34 | reverse complement strand
GGGGGGGGGGGGGGGGGGGGGGGGGGGGGGGGGGGGGGGGGGGCAGCGGGGGACGGAAAAACAAGACCCGACTGATTTAGAGTCATGCCACGGTACTGCTAATAGGGGTGCACATAAGGTGACAATTCAGTCTAGAGTCTACAATGGACGCTGATACAAAAACAAATTACGTACGACGCGAAAAGTCCTCCGATGGGCTATCATTGCAGGTATAGATGAAGGGTACCCTACAAGCGAAATTTGAAAATTCGCAAATCATTTTGAAATACATCGGCTGGGCACTCGCCCGAACAACGCCGAATGTGCCATGGTACTAGCTAGCCCTACGTCTACCATGGCGTCACTCCAGCGCAACAGCTCCGAGGAAACAAACGAATTATCGCTGCCTGGCTCACAGTAACATCGCGCATCGTTCATCAAGTGTTTGTAAGTTGCTCTTTCGGTGTGGGAAAAAAGCAACTGAAAACGAATCCCGGGTGGATGTCAGCCTTGCTCACAGTGAAAGCGCCCAGAAGATGAGGACAAGCTTAGCCGTGAGAGGGCTATGCTCTGGGACAATCGATAGCTCCGTGATGGATGCCTCCAGCTCTCCAATGAACCTCTTAGCTATCGCCTCATCCCGCTGCTCTCTCTCCGTCTGCAGCGAAGCAATATGCCATGTCACGCCATGTCACGTGTGTCAAGCAGCAGAGTGTGCAAGAGGGCATCATGCCACGTGCTTGGGGGAGGGCGCGGCGTCTGCAGCGCGTCAAGTGCCAACACAGATGAATCAATGTAGTGGACCAACACAGATGAATCAATGTAGTGGACCAACACAGATGAATCAATGTAGTGGACCAACACCTCCACCCCCCACAGCAAGGTCGGGAAGAGACGCGAGGAAGCTGGCATGGCAGTATCGCATGTGCGGGATGAGAGAGGAGAGGTTGCCGAGATTTGTATGGGAGGCGAAGTCAGCAAACAAAAAGCGGGGTAGACAACCCACGGAATGGGTCAAGGTTGTAGAGGACGTATGGAAGGGGCTCGACATCGACGAAGATGAAACGCTGGAAACGGAGGGTCTACAGGGGTTCAAGGAGAAGATATCTGTTGCTTGTGCCGAGAGAGAAGAACAGAATCTGAGGAAATAATCCAAGGACAAGGAGAATCTAGAAGTGTACGGAATGTTGAAGGAAGGAATAGGGTTCAAGGACTACCTACATGGACCAATGGATGCAGGAACAAAGCTTAAGGTCAAATTCAGGACCGGGGACATAGGCCTTCGAGAACGTCGACGAAGACATAGGACGGTAGACGACGAACACGACGAGTTCAAATTTGACTGCGGCTTCGAATGCGAAGACCGTGTTCATGTAGTCGCGGAATGTCCGTGGTACAAGAAGGAGAGGCAAGTGTACGTGACTGAGATGGGAAAAATAGATGGGGCGTACAGGGACATGTTTGAGGCATGGAATAGAGTGGAAAGGACGGTAGCTGTACTGGGGCATAGGAGGTGGGTTGAAAAGGCGGGAAGGGATATCGTTAGGATAGTCAGACTAGGGAAGACATTATTGAGCCACCTTTGGCAAAGTAGAAAGGAACGATTGGCCATCGGTGATTGGTCCTGTGGGAACAATACTCCGTCCTCTCGAGGACGCGTGGTCCATGGTGTAACGGCTAAGGCATGCAAAACATAAGAGTACGCCCCCCCAACAGCAACTAAGATGACATCAAATGAACCAACACACGAGAGGGTACAGTAGAGTGCAGAACATACTTCTACCTTGGTGCCAGCCTTGGGGAACCAGCACTTGATGAGGTTTTCGTTGATCACAGGACGCCAGATATGGAATACCACCCTCGGCTCCAGCCCGTACGTCGTCAGCTGCAACAGCATCAGCAATAGCAACAGCAACAACAAGAGCAACGCCGGCTGAAACATCACAACGAGCCCACGCGGTTGCAACGGAATCATGCTGGCGTAGGTTGCCATCTACCGCTTCAACTTTGTTCTTATCCATGCTATCGGACACACGGTATCCTGATGCTGGCTACTACTCATCCGAACATTGTAGCGTTGCCGATGCTGCTGAAATTTGATAGCTACCTCTCCCCCCTCGTGCTAACAGGGTCTTGAGAAACGTGGCTCTGACCCATGCCTCAGAACCCACAAATTTCATAATGTGAGCGACTAGTCGTGCAACCATGCAGGGTTGTCTGTACCGCCGTAGGTTCCTATATATGCCTCGTTCCCCCCTCGTCATACCAGAGTTTTGATGGTGGGACACTTCGATTTGATCCAAGCCTTAGAACACACGAACTCCATGGCCTGCAGCAGCGTCGTGTGGGTCTCATCGGCGCGATGACCCAGCACCTGTTTACGTAGCACAACGCATCCACGTACGTACGCCAGAGATCAGCACAGCATGGGCCGACAGTACGGTAATATCAAGTGTTGCATTCGAATGGTACCAACTCTGCACGGTGTGACGCTTGGACAACTCTTACATCAGCAAGACCCCGAATACCGGAAACGAACCGTCAACAAAAGACCCACAAGTAGGAGATGCGGGGCCTGTGATGCCGATGCTGCTGCCGCTGTGCCCCTGCCCAAGTCAGGGCATGCATTCGAAAGGCCAAGCGCTTTATCGTGCCGCTGAGAGCCGAAACATACGAAATACCCTCAACTCTCCACCATACGCATGGCAGCGACATCGATCCTCACTCCGTCCTCGCCAAGGCGTTGAAGATGGAGAGCCCATGCCAGCCGGAAAGGAAACACGATCGTGGGGCCACAAAAGGGTACACAGCAAGGCCTACCGGGACAACGAGAGACCCGAGCCAAAAACAAGGTATACTGTACATTCACGACAACCGCGACTAGACCAAGAAGAGGCTGGGGAGAAAGGCAAAAGTCCGCATAACGTGTTCGAGATGTCAAACCTAGCTGCTTAGTAAATCCGTCGACCTGCGAATGAACCGAATCTACGCACGAAAATACACCAACAATGGAGAACTCGAATTGATACGAAAGCCGGCGGCTGACCTTGAGGTGAGGCTGCGGTTTGCCCCTCATCTGGTCTTCGAGAGATCCGCCTTCGTACAGCAAAGAGCCAGCCTGGAGGGCGGGGAGAACCAGCAACGGCAGCGACGCTCCCGCCTTCTCTGTCGCCTCCTGCGATGACGATGACGATGACGATGACGATCATGTTCACCAGACGATTCAGCCACGTTGTTGTTGCTGTTGTTGTTGTTGTTGTTGTTGTTGTTGTTGAATCATTTGTACATTTCCGGCAGCGTCCGGCGAGGCGTCGGTCCCCGGACATAACTACTCACAAATCACTGCTGTGATCCAGCTGGGAGGCTACGAGCCGAGAGTACATCAATAAGGCTTAACCCAATAGACTACCCCGTCACCGCGGACTGCTGACTGACTAGTCTCATGGGTAAGCCCTTCTAACAAGCGGCTCAACCTCGATCCAATGTGTATGCGGGAACTACCTCCAACGGTAGCCGGGGGGTGTATGTTGCCCTTCGTGTGCACTGACAGGGTGAGACAAGAAAAGGGCCGTCGCCTGCCCTGCGACAGCAGTGCAGTGTTTCCATGCGAGCCGCCAAGTATCGCAGCAACGCCCGCGTCATGGTGTTTCCGCGTAGAGTTCGATATGTGCTAGCTGTCGTCGAGAGGACACTGGGGTAGTCTAGCGTGCAGGATGGTGCTCGGCCCACTCGATGGATTTCACCAAAAAGGTCAATGTTGTCCTCGACAAACCAGTACAAGAGCTACTTGCGGTACACGCGTGCTTCACATGCAGAACGCGCTTGGATGGGATTGTCTTGTACTGGATAGCCCAGTGTTCCGCAGCGCTATTTAGGTTAGGGATAGGGTGTAAGAATAGGGCGAGCACCTGGAGGATGATCTTGGCCCTCTTGATGGGCTTGACCGTAGACCCGAATGAAGCGTTTTCCTGCCTCAAGACGTCGCCGCCGCCCTTTCCGTCCACCTGAGCCTGCGTGATACTCCAGCCGTCCAACACCTGCACGCCTCCGGCCTTGTGCAACACCTCGCGGAGGACCTGATTGGTCGTGGGATCGTAAACAAGGCGACTGTAGCCTTCAAAAGTCTTGTGGTGTGGGCGTTGGTCCACCATCATGGTCATGGTCATGGTCATGGTCATGGTCATGGTCATGGTCACCATCAATCCCACTCTGAAGCTGCCACACGCAACATCTCACGGGGGGCCTGAAGGGTTGCGGGACCCGTTAATAAGGCGATTGTATCGTCCACAAGTCTTGGGTCTTGTGGTGGGGGAGTTCTTCCACCAACTTGCTCATCATCATCGCCGCTAATACCAACTCTCACTCTGACGCTGTCACACGGTACCTATCTCGCTTCCCAGCTACGATACTACCGACGTCCCCCGGCCACATAATCGCCTTTGAAAGTTGAAGGCACCGCGCGAAGGAAACACGGAGAAGAAAAATTCCCGAGGTGTTGTGCATGTCACGTGTTCACCCGTCCCTCTTGTGCGACCCGGGTAGTTAGCGCGTCAAACGCATTCCGAGCGGCGCGGCGCCAGAACAGAAGTGATGAAAAGACGAAACGACGTTGGGTATCTCGACCTCCCTTCCTTCCTGTACGGAAAAGGTGGACTGAAAGTTCAGCCCAGATCGGAGGGAGGGGGGGGTCCCCGCAGGCAGTCATGCGCCCTACAGTACATCGAGTGCGAAACTGCCTGCAGGGACCCTCTCCCCCCTCCCCCCCGAGCTCGGCTGAATTTGAAGTGCAGCTCTTCCACACGAGGGAGGAAGAGAGGTCGAGATATCCAACGTCTGTATTTTCATTTTTGTCCCATGCACTGTGGTCGCCTCTCACTCTACACTCTACACTCTATACACCCTTCCGAGGCGCTTGACGCACCAGCCGCCGGGGTCACACAGGAGGTACGGGTATGCATACCGCCTCTGGAGTTCTTCTTCTCCGCCTTTCCTTCTGCAGTGCTTGGCTTGCCTTCGACTTTTACGGCAAGAAGGATTGAGTTGTTTCTTCCCTCCGCTCTTTGATGTGTGTACTCACGACAATGTAATACATGTGCGCTCTCCACTCAACAATTGAGAGAATATTCATTCTACCATATTCCAGAAGATACTCGCACCTACAACGTAGACACGAAGATTGCACACACATGCACATCGTACACGGCACGTGGCACTCCCGAAAAACGCCAACCCCTTACCCTTACCCTAGGCATCACGCTCAAGAAAGCACACCCGCAAAAAACACACACACACACACACACACACACACACACACCTTGCCCGCGGCCATAGCCGGCTCTCCCCCCTCCCCAAGGGATCTCACTGCCCATGAGAGGAGAGGCTTGCTGTCCGTCTCCGGATTCTTGCGGTGGAGCAGCCCGGCAAACGTCGACAGGTTGGAAACCCACCTGGTCATTATTGTAAGCACGAGACGTCGGTGCTCGAGTAATCATAGCACCACAATTGCGTCGCAAAAACGACACCATGTAACGTCGTCGAACGAATGCTCAACATACGAAACAACTAGACAATAGGCGGAAGTGGTGCACCACAAACAAATGAATTCAGATCTTACACGTGTTTCATTAATGGGCAACACAGTTCATAGGTTGAAGAGCTCTCATTAAGTCGGCACCAGTACTTCCACGCAGGAAAAATGACCATGGCAGCAGTAAGATGGACGGTGGGCACACCTCACACATCAACCGCAGCCACCACCCCCTCCTAAACAACAACAAAAATAGCAACAGCAACAGCAACAGCAACAGCAACAGCAACATCAACAAAGCCACAACACTCCTAAGCGCCAGGTTGTGGCTAAAGCAGCATCATCAAAGTCAGCAGCAGCAGCCGCGGAGGTGGGGTGAAACTCGCCTCTCCAAGTCGAGGCCACTGTCGCTGACGAATGACCGGTTGCTCTGACAGAGATGCTGCACCATGGTGTACGCCATGCAGTCCAGCCCCAAAGTTTTCCCAACAAACCTCATGCTGTCCGCCACCATCGAGATGAAGTTGTCGTAGCTGGATTCAGAACGAGATTAACCAAAGACAAAACGAAACAAGAAGGGAACAGAAAAACATCGTGACACACCACAGGGAATTGACATCCAGCGGCGAATCGAGCCAGTCTAGACGACAGCAGAACAGACAGCAATTGACGCGCAACTGCAACTCAAGCCGCCGTTGCGATAGCTACAGGAACAGACAGCACAACCGCAACATGGCACCCATTGCAACAACCTCGCCCCGCGGTTACTTAGGGCTACGTCTGTGTCTTCTCTTCTTCCACTTGGTGAATATGACAGTGTGCACGATAGACACACGATAGACATACCCTCCCCATGATACATGGAGAGAATCAACGTGTGAAATCCGTCAGCGGTTTAGGCTTCGATTGGAATACAAGACGAGCACGTATGCGTGGGTCGGGACTAACCTCTCGAGCTGGTTGAGGGCCTTTTCCGCGAAGAGGAGAGGGTGGGAGTGGGAGGACTTGCCGAGCTTGCGGGCCATGTCCTTAACGTTGTCCGAGGTGAGCATCTTGATCAGCCGCGAGATCTCCGCCCCCGCCGCAATCTGCACCGTCAGCAGGAACAATCATATTATTGGTGATTTGTTGTAGATGGAATTGTGCCGCCGATGCCGCTGCTGCTGCTGCTGCTGCTGCTGCTGCTGCTGCTGCTGCTGCTGCTCTTGGGTGTTGGTTCTTATGAAGCACATATACAGCAGAGGTAGAGTGATCCCTGCAGTGTCAAGGTCATACACGTTGCTCATCTGAAAACCAAACTCGCAATCGATACACAGGAGTAGCACGTACGCAACCAGCCAACTTGAAATGCGTACACATGGCATTACCAGCAAACTACACTACTTGTACCACCAAGATGCCGTCCGCATGATCACAAATAGAAAGCACTATCCTATCCCATCCCATCCTACGTAGGACGAACTAGACTAGACGGGGGTCTCGGGGTGCATGCACGGATCAACATCCCTCCGCACCTCTCGCTTGTTTATTGGCCATATCGAATATTGATTGGGCGGTCTACGGTAACAATTTTTGTTTCCACAGCAAAACCAACATAAAACTTGTTTTGTTGGTTGCGCCGCATCTTCAAGGGTCAAGGAGCCGCCTCCCACCGTTGCTTTACCATTTCCACCGGAGGGAAAAAGTAAGACATCCTTACCTCTGCAACGGCATACTGCGGGTGCTTTACACCTAGGGCATTCTTCTCCATGCCGTGCCCCCTCCAGGCTCCGTACAGCATGAAACGGTCCACGTAAGGCAGCTCGGCCAGCATGTTCCAAACCTTTCGTAGGGATACGGGCGGCGCGGGGAAATGCCCTCAAGAGGGTGAAAAAAAGGAAAAACACTGCATGTATTCCGATGCTTGTGCCCGAAGAGTTCCGAGCACACCATCGCAACCAACACACGTACTGATGACCAGCCGACCACGCAATCCTATCGTTGGTGCGGGAACACCATGCCTAATTCTTGGGGGGGGAAAAGGACCGTGGGGAGCTTATGACCGCTGGCCTTGCCTTCCTTCGTGGAGACTGCTCAAGGGCGGAGGCAGCGGGAACAAATAGACATGTGTGGATGACGAAGAGAAGGACGTCGACCCTCTTGCCTACGTCCAAAACTATACCATCTCATATGCATTACCGCGTCGGCTTGTGTCTTGACAAAAACCCCTATGCACCTCTTGCTGCATCCCTAAAAGAGCCACAAAACCGGCGACTTCTGTTGCCTCAACAGCCTCAAGCACCTCTTGCCTCATCCCTAAAAGAGCCACAAAACCGGCGACTTCTGTTGCCTCAACAGCCTCAAGCACCTCTTGCCTCATCCCTAAAAGAGCCACACACATCGTCGAGGACGTGTGTCTCCATCAAATCCCTTTACCTCTTGCTGCATTCCCGGATTAGCGTGAGTCATCCCCAAAGACGGTGCGATGGTCAACACCACCCTCACGTACGCCGCCTTTCTTTTGTCCAACTCGTTCTTCAGCGCCGCCTCGCCCGCCCCCGCGCCCCCTTCCGCCTCCCCACGTCTGTGCAGCTCCTTCGCTTCCGCGGGAGAGAGCCCGAACAGTGAGTGGAACGCCTTCAACGGATCTTTCGCAGTGGCCTCCTTCGCGCCCACCGGAACTTTGGTAGCAGCGGCAGCCGCCGCCTCCGCCGCCGCAGGGTTGGTGGTAGAGGTGCTTCCGCTGCCGGTGCTTCCGCTGCCGGTGCTTCCGCCGTTGGCTTCGGCGTTTTTGCCTTGTCCGCCCCCACTGCTAGCGGCGGCGGCGGCAGCGGCGGCAACAGCGGAAGCTTTTGTGGCAGCGAGCTTGGCAGCCGCGCTCGTGCTGGTGCCGCTGCTGCGTCTGCTCGTGCTGGTCTTCACGACGATGTTTAGAGGGTTCCGTGAGTTCACAGCAGCGAGCACGCGGCATACCTGCATAATCGGGGGTGGGTGGGGAGGGTCATCGTCGCCAGGTACGGTTAACCGGACAATGTGACACGGTTACCCGTACAGTATAACATGAGTAACCGAATAACATACACCCATCCTTGTCGTCTCATCATGCTACGAACGAGGTCCGAGTCATCCGTCACTCTCGACACCCAAACGGCAGCACACCAAACACGCAGGAACGGTTGCGCTACCGCTGCCGTCGATCTCGGTGATCAACATCATTCCGAGCACCCATCACGCGTCCGCACTGCGACAGCCGTCATGTGTTCATGATTTGTTGCTCAAGTACAAAATACCAAAAACGTCGACAGGGGAACATGGGTGTGTCTAGCTAGCCTTGACAGCAACTGTATGTACCATGACTCAAAATGAAAATTAATATACTTACGGCAAGCCCCATCCACGTTTAATTCACGTTTGACAGCACATGTCTTGTGTATGTGTTTTCTTCCCAGCTATCTAGTATATTCCATTGATTCCATTCATAAGCGTCAATAAAACACCGTTCGGAGCGAATAAGCTTGACGCTTCACTTAGGTCACTCAAGTAAATTAACGCAAGAGGGCGGCACCAAAACACCAAGCAACCAATCCCGATATTATTGCACATTATATGTACATATATCTCACCCTCGCAAACATGGTCGGATCTCGGCCCAGATACGGCCCCACGATCTTCAAGAGCGGTGCCAGCACTCCCACCGCCTCCGAAAGGGTTTCCGGCTTCACGAACCCGGTACCGTACCCCGGCAATCGCTGCAAGTCCTTCAAGTCCTTCAGAATACTCGCCGGCGGACTCTTGAGCGTCGGGGGCAGGGTCATGCCGTTCGCCATGGTGCTGCGGGAGACGGCAGTCTTCGACGTGATCTGTAAGGTTGATGGGTTCGGTTTCGGTTTCGGGCTCGGTTTCTGGTGGTTTTGTTGTGTCAACGTTAAAACCGTTCCTGTCCGTGCTCCTTGTTACTGCAGTTGCTCGTAACATCGGTCCAACTGATGCGGAGGCCTTCCGTGGGCAAAGACCAACAATTACCCCAACAGGGTACACCGCGTTCGAAAACAAATAACAGACAAGAGAAAACACGCAGTAAAACCTCCATCACAAACGCTGTGTTGGCCCGCAACTACAGCGTTTGGCGTTTTGGAAGAGACCCGAATGCTCCCCCAGAAACATCGCCGTTCTTCGGGGCCCTGAACTCATCACCGTACACATTCTGGGGTGACAACGGCTATGCTTCTACCTGGACACTTCTGTAGCTAGCGCCTACCGGTAGCGTAACCTCGCCGGCCTCCGCTTCCTCTGCGTCGGAAGCCATCCCAGACACTGATACGGACAGCGAGGGCACAGGAGACGATGGGACGCCTGCCGCTGCTGTCACGGTGGCGGTGGGCCCCCTTTTTGTCCCGGCTGAGTATAGCTGAAACGAACGGGACGGAACGATCGATTCGATTGCAATTTAACAAAAAAAAAAACGTGTTGAGGTTTGGCCGCCGCCGTCCGCCGTATCTCGGGAATATGGCACCCTGGGTGCCAACAAAAGAGAATGCGGTAGCAGCGTTGAGCTCCATCAGGACTCGTGGAAATACATGCACAGCAGTCTTGTGTGAGAAGTGGTGCCGCAATCCACAGCACATTGGTGACGTCATCACGCAGCTCACCGCGATTGGCTTCGGGTAGCGGCTTGCCAGGCCGTCAATGCTGTCCTTCACGAGCCTCTTGAATGCTTCCCGCACCCCGTAGTCCCTCAACGGATCGATACCCTGCTTGGTCAGGCTAGCCAGCAGCCCGCTAGCCAATGTCCACGCCCTGACGATCGACCGAAGGATTGTCATTGTTGCCAATGATGTTGCGGGCACAACATACATTTATCACCGCCCTACCAATCTCTGCTTTGTACCCTACAACATCCATCCTGGCACAACCGAGGCGCATGCCTTCCGAGGCCACTGCACCCAGCTACAAAATATCCATACAGTGTGAAATACCAAAGGGAAGCTCAAAGAACCAGAACAATCAACACGAGGCTGTAGGATAGGTGACGCATGCCACGATAGAAGCGTCACAACATACGATAGACATACGTCAGGCCGACGTAACAAACCAACATCACCCACAACAGAAAAAATACCTGAGGTCTAGTAGAGCTTCCAGGACCCCATAAAGCTGGTTGTCCGCACCAGAAGGAACGCTGTCGTCATCAACCCCTCCATCTCCTGCACCACCCGCCGCCACCGCGCTCCCGTTAGCCTTAACACCCGCGCTGGAGAAACCAACACCCGGGGTTGACAAGAAAACAAGACCCAAGTCGAAAAATGAAGCACGCTATTACTAGCGTGACGCACGATGCCAATCAACACCGCTGTCGACGTATGTAACTAGGTCGCCGCTAGAGACGATGGGTGATCATCACCCCATGTGCCGCTAGGTCTACGGGGGCAACACTACACTACATTGCTCGGCACCCATCACAAACAACAGCCACAACGCCCGACCTGTTGTCTGCGCTTTGACGCCGCCCACTTTCTCTGCTGTCCCTGCTGTCCCTGCCGTCCCTCCTGCCGTCGCGATCTCTGGCGCTGGAACCACCGTGTCCGCCACCCATACCTCCGTTTCTGCCGTTCCGATAAATCAAGCGCACAAAAACGGAACGGCCAATAATGTGAACCGCATCATATATACCACAAGGCACAATCGCACTGTCTCACCATCGTTCGCGCCACGGCTGGCCTCTTAACGTGCTTCTGTTGTGCCACTAACGCTCAACGTCTTCGAGTGCGCATTTCGCTGGGTCGTTGGGTGTAACCAGCAGGGGGGAACGCGGACAGTAGCTCCTCGGGGGAGCTGCCCTTCGATCCTTGGACGAATCGAGGGCGATACATTCCGTCTCTTGGAGTGCACTTCACGCAAGAACGACACACGAAAACACCAAAAAGCGCTCACTACACCGTGAACAAGTACCATCCAACCGTCTTCGAGAAAAGACGCACCGCAGTCGCAGTGTACTCGCAGTAGCATACCACACGGTACAGCATAGCAGCGATCCGATCAACGCATACCAAGCGTGGCACATGGAAAACAAGCACCAACGCGAGCTTTGACGTACACAAAAGCGCCCCCGGACCTCATGTTGTCTAGTCCGCGAAGAAACCGCGGCTACCACACGACGAGCGAAACATACAGCAAGGTGACTCATGCGTGCCTCAATCTTATCCGTATGCGCGGCTCCATCCTCAATAGTGCGTACTACATCGGGACAACATTGACAAGTGTACGGCAGCAGCGCGTGCCTAACCTGCCGTCGCGATCTCTGCCGCCGTACAGGGTCCCAGATCCCATACCCCCCCCCATCATTCCACCGCCGTAGCCCCCGCCGCCGACCATCGCCAATGGGCCCATGCTGCCCAACCTAGCGTTGTCGGGATCGTGCGAAAGGACGGTCAGTCGATAGGCCTCAACAGATCATGCGAAAGAACGGTCAGTGTATACAAAGACTACAAAAATTTATGCGAGAAAGAAAGGTCAGTGTTTTTTTTTTCTTTTGCCTTCACCTCAAATCAGGGCTCACAGCACTATTACAGTGCCGTTTACTTCAACCCGTGGGCACACAGAAGGGCCCCTCTCTACCCGCCCCTCCTGCAGCACTTTGCCTTCGATTTTTTACGCGAGAAGAGTTCACCACTTTCTTCCCTCTGTGTACATACGAACTAGCGCTATCCACCAGACCAGGAGTGGAAGCGAGAGCAAAACTCACTGTGCAAGAAAAGCTCGCTTACGCCGGGATTCGAAACCCTGACTTGACCTCTAGAAGATTTCGAGGATACCAACTAGACCACCGGGGCGACGTGTACACATAGACTAAAATAAATCATGCGAAAGAAAGGTCGGCGTCGGCTTCAGTAGGCCACGCATCCACCGACGTGTCTACCTCCAACCCCAAACTTATCTCCCTCCCATCCCTTGGTCTTTTTGCCTGATCCTCCCCATCACCCCTCGTCTCTAGCGCCACCCGTTTCCTGTCTACTCCTACCCCGGGTCTTACTTGCTCATGGCGTTGTCAGAAGATGCGGATGAAGCGGCCGAGTCCATGTTTCCATCTGCGTCAAGCTTGGGCACCTTGTTTCCTGCCTTCGATATCTTCGTCTCGAGATCCGCCAGGTATTCCCTGAGGTGTCGCCCAACAGAAACGTTTTCAGGCAGATTCACGTGAGGCTACCATAAATTGACAATGTGAGACGGATTGAATGTTCTGTACATGGGGTACCATACCATTGTACGACAGCGCCGAACATTGAGTGTTGATGTGTGATAACCAGGAGGTTTGGTACGTTTCCCTGGGCACATTTTTACCACCCGACAATATCATCCAGCCACTCACACCTTACCCATCAAAAACAGGCACAATAGGTAGCCCTCTCAATAACGAACGGCGAATCGACCGGTCGACCGGTCGACCGGCGATATTCAAAGTGTACAATGACTTGGTTATTCAGTCTGTGCCCAGCAATCCCACCCGCTCTACATACGGCACGATTCAGCCCCGTCCACTGAAAATCACCCCATCAGCATCATGACGTGGCTTGGATTCACGTCAAGCAAACACTACCACTCCGTCTTTTCGAAAATAAAAGAGTCATTCGGATTGTCGTCTTCACATTAAGAAAATACAAGAGCGAACACCACACGACGGCCCCCATACTTGCTGCAGCATTGGCACAGGACGAGCTACAAATATTATCTCACTTCTCCTTGGCTGCCAGAGTGGCGATCCCAGGAGACACGTGCCGAAGAATCTCGTCCATGGTCAGTGTTCCCGTCGCAAGCAGCACCGCGATTAACACGTAAAGGGATCGAGGAGTCACCTACATACCCCCCCCCACACACACACAGGGGAAAAACAAGGACGTGCGGCAGGAGAATTCGCGGAAAGCACCAAAAATCGATCAGATCAACAATAGCAGTCAGCAAACCGGCGACGGCCGTTGGTGAGAGACAAATAGCCCAGGAACGGCCTATCCAAGCAGCAAAGCAGCAACAAGCACCCCTACATGACAGCAAACCTAACCCATACCCGACCCGCTAGGGACAGCCACCACGATGCTCACTCGCAACGTTGCACAGTTACAGAAAAGGAACGGTCAGGCGTATCTGGTAGATCTCTACAGCAGTAGGCGCCCCGGTATAGTGCAGATCAAGTCTCGGGGCAACTCCTCTGCTACAACCTAACATCCCTGTTGTCAACAGTGTCGGTGTCCGGCATAGTGACGGGTGACGGTAAAGCCATTGGGCACATACGGGCGCTATATCGGGACATTTACCGCGTCCGTCTGTCACACACATACCTTGTCGATTTGAATCTTGTACCTCGCCGCGTCAATCTCCTGAAACAAAACACGAAAAACAAGAAGGTGCACAGAGCAGTGTTGAGCCATGCGTATTGTGCGAGTACGTGAATAGCACCCAACAAAAAAACGCAAGCAATGACAAAGCAGTTGAAGAGGGAAGTTGAAGAGGGAAGTTGAGAAATAGTGACATCATTGGTTTGTGTGCCATTGCCTTGGCCTACTTGCTCGCTGCTGTACCACATCCAAACACTCCCTCGAATATGGCACCTGCTTTTCCGGCGACGCTAGCAGCGTTGTAAGAAAACATAATGCGACGACGATGACGACACAGTCACGACACTACATGTAACGCCTTCGCAAGCAAGAGCGCTCAGCGACAAAATATCACCCACAAAACCAACAGAATGTAACTGCAACGAAAAATTATTCTATAGCCCCGGGTACTTGGGAAGAAGAGCCAGCAACAACACAAGCCACCAACCAAAGGCTTCGACGGTGGCAATAACGCCACCCGCCTTGTGGTAGATCGACAGACAAGACAGCGAAACAGACAGCGAGACAGACTGAGAGACAGGTCGGCAGAGAAATAGAGAGACAGAGACACGCATACAGATACATCGAGGGAGAGCAAGAGACCATACGCACCGGGGGGACGGGGCCCCGCAGACTCTACCTCACCCATACGACCCAATGCCCCGTGTATCATTCCACGTGTCTAGGACCGAGTACGCCAATCACCTTGTGCTTGACAGCGCTTCGCATGGCGGCCCTGTGGTACTTCGCCACAGATGGGTTCCGGTAGTGGGCCAGCTTGAAGCCAATGACGTGAGGCACGCTGTCCTTGTTGAACCTCCCCACCAGCCGCAGCAGACCGCGGTTCGCCGGGTCGGACTCCAGTGCATCAAGGGTCAGGTCAAGAGCCCTGATCGTGGGATGTATACACAAGGGAAAGAAAGAGAATGTTTTACGTATCGGTATGTGCACGCGCATAGCCAATGTTGTTGTTGTTATTATTGTTGTTGATGCAGGAGCAGCTGCCTGCCGCTGCTGATGCTACCGCTGCTGTTGGGCTTGTTGTTGCCTGCGCATCAAAAACCGTTCCGATCCCTGTATCCCCCGTGCCCTCATTGTAACATCCATGCCGGTCCAACCACGCACAGAAATTTCTAGTTGGTGTAGGGGTGAGCATAGGTTGGCGGTCTGACGTTCTACGCAGTTACAGTAGATGGGTTTGACTAGTACGTCTTCATCAGAGCCCAGCCATTGGGACGTTTGTGTGTGTGTTTATCGATAATAACATCGACCACTCATGGCCGGCTGACCAATGACAATACGTCAGTCTCCATGCGGTTGAAAACACCAAATACTTGCGCGTGTCTGCCTATTTCGTGATTTTACTGCAGGCGCCAAGGCAGCAGTGCCTCCCCTTCAAGTTATGCACGTCCTTCACAAACCGACACTATCTTACGTTGCTGGCCGCACCAGCCGCGGTCATTGCTAGGTTTGCATCGTCGTGAGAAAACTCAATGCTAACTTATCCCGTACGCTGACCCGTGAAAAAGGCATGAATTCATTGCGTTTTGAAAAAGACAGAGACAAAGGGTCCGGACTGCTAGGGCCGTAGACATGCTCACCTGTTTGGATCCAGGTCGAAATATCCGATAAGTCGTCGCATGTTCTCTTCTGAATCCGCGCCGGCGTTGCCTCTCCCGTTGCCACTGTCTCGAACCCCCGCCAGGAGGACCAGCAGCTTGGCGAACCCCTCCGTCTCCTCCCGCTGCAGGTTGAAGCGGTGTTGCTTGTACACCATTTCCGTTCCTTTCTGCTCTCCGCGCGATCGATGCGGCAGTCAGGGCAAGGGGTAGGGTTGACACATCATTGACAAAAACGGGCTGCAGAACCAACCCCCCGCCCTCCGAGTACGGCGTCTCTGCTCCTCTCACTCAAGGGCTATGTCGCAGTCAGGACCGGGGGTAAGGGTAAGGTTGGAGTATCAGGTTGTGCACTAAATCCCGCCCATAAATCACACCCTCGTCGCACCTTTCTCATCTCAAGTATTGTACGATGCAGCACTCCGGGGCCAGGGATACTAATACAAGAGACAGCCGGTTCAAGGCTACCTATCCCTACCCATAAACATCCGAATGGTCATGGCAACAAGCACACTCCACCACCGCACACGCATACACCGCCGCTAAAAAGAGGAAGTGGGATTGAGGTGTTGAGAGCCATGACCGACTGGACTGACCTTGAGCATAGACCGTGCCAGGGGCGTGATTTGTTTGCCGCCCTTCACCGTCGTCGGTGCTGCCACCATCTTGGAGCCTACCAACAGTTCGTCCTGGCGAAACCGCAGGCAGCAAACAAACAAAAAAAACAGCAGGGAAGATACGAGCGATGATATGCAAGTGCGGCAGAAAAACAGCGTTGGAGACACGATAATGAACCCCGAAGCCGCACGAGACACCGCCATGTAGCAAAAAAAAAAAAAGCAAACAGATTCGAACATCCGAGTAAACTCCACAGAGGTTCACACGAAACACAGCGTTGAACACCCATCGACCAGAAACATCTTCAAGCACTCACTCCGGCCCGACGGCCCTGCTGTAACTGTCACCGAAGGTGCCCTGATCGTACTATTGTAGTGAGTGGTGTCCAACGAAACAGGGAGAGGAAGCAGAACAAGAGAGGTGTTGCAGGGTGCCATGCCAACGCCGTGTCTTCGCCTTCGTCTTTCAACTCGGCAGACAAAAAGAGAACCGTGAATTTCGACGGCAACGCCTTCACGTCCATGCCGAACCAACACCAATACTTCCTTCCGCATATGTTGGATACATTGGAACGGAGAGGGCACACAATCTCGTGGCGATATGCAGACATAAAAAAACAAAAAGTGGGTAAACATTCAGCAGCCTTAAACAGTGCCGGTGGTCAGCATAGTGGCGGTGAATTTTCTGGGCACATACCGGAACTAAACAGGAACTCTGCCGTAGAAAAATCGAAAAATCAACACATTTACCCAAGACACATGTAGCACGTCCCGCACTGCCATCCGCCGCCGCGGGGGGGTGGGCACGGCCGGACTTAACTCACCGACAGCAACACCAGCAAGAGCCTCTGAGGCACTAGCTCGTCGGCGCGCAGACGCTGCACGAACGAGCACAGCCTGCCCCACTGTTCATTCTGGAGAGGACTCAGCTTCTCGAGGGCAAGAACCTCGACAGTTCCTCGGACCTGAGCACCAAGAGCAACGAGTAACGCCCGAGAGAGGGACCAAGGACCAAGGTTGACGAAACGCGCCACGAAAGGGAGCAGCATTGACGACGACAATCGAACACAGCGATTCCCACCGCCATCACCACTCCACAAGCCCCCAAGACACGGAATGAAGTCAGAGAGCAGCACGATTACGACAAATAGGCGGTAGAAAAAAACAAAAATGTTGTGCCGCGTGAGCCCCGGTGCACTGCTCGAAAGTAGTAGCGACAGTCATGGGCAAGCAGAAAGCTGCCGGAGCATCGAGCCGCACAGGGAGGTTGAATCTCGCGCCGTAGGACACCCCCGTCGGGGATCCTAGAAAACCGGTCCAATCTTCGCTGTTGCTTTCTTGCCGCCCGACGAGAGGCCAAAAGCGGATTAGGATAAATAGGCCAACACACCAGAACAGCTATTATACGACACGGCAACAAGAAGTCAAGACACAAAACACGGCAGCAGCCACATGCAGAAGCGTTTTAATGTTTGCAGGCTAAAGCCCGGCGTCTTGTTGGCATTTATTGACGAGACGGCTAGCACCGCCGTCGATGCTGCTCACGTAAGCAGCACAAAAACACAAGAAGAGAGAGAACCACGAACAACCCAGAGCCTACATGAAGCGGTTCGTCACATGCTGCTGTGCCCGTCTGCAGAGACAAATTCTGCAAACAAGGCTACAAAAATGGTAGACGGCAGGGGATATTAAGACGCTGAGGGGGGCGGCTCACCATAACATCGACACCCCAAACGGTATCACAGAGGGCCTCCTGAAGCGGCAAGGGTTCCGCGGCATCCTCGGTTTCCGCCTTATCCCCGCCCTCCTTCGCTTCACCAACTTCATTCTTTGCATCCCCTGCTTCCCTCTCTCTGTCCCCGCTCTGCTCCTCCTTAGCCCGAAGGCGATTGGCGAAAGGTTTGTCAGAGGCAAGGTAGCTGATGGCCAGGTCGACGCTCAGCTCGCCACCGACAACACGCCAAACCAGCTCGGACAGAATTTCCGACAGCCTCGGAATCGCGATGCTGAAAAAAGGACACCGAGGATGTCGTGGGCATGGGTGGTCAGAGAAATAGAGATGCCTGCGCGATAAATTAACTTCATGAGGAAAGAGTAGAGGGGGGGGGTGCGCAGACCCTATCCCTCACCCAACTTCCCCGATGGCACGCGTTATCCCACATGTTTCTACTTGACAGGAAAACACTGCGAGGGCTACTGGAGGGATAGGGCATGGATGATGGGAGTGCTTCGAGAGGGCAAACTGTGTGGGGCCTTACGGCTGGTGGCATCGATGCGATTAGAGCAGTGTTCCTTGACCTCAAGCCGACCAGCAGGGGAAGCAGGTCATCACACCGCGGCGCGAGTATTGAACAGGGCGTGCTTCGAAAACCACACGGCGTGGGAGGCCATGCTTACTGAGGGATATCAACGTCGACTTCTGGGGTGCGGGCAGCGGCCCTTGGTTGGAGGGGGACAGGTTTATGCGGTAGAGTTGAGGGCGGTGTCATGCATACAACCGACCGTGATCAACAGCTCAATTTGGAAGGGATCGTTTTCTCATCTGTTGCCACCAGCAAGAAGCGTCATGAGGGACCAATCGGTGATCCCACCAATGGAGAAGCACGGAAGGAAACATGATTGGGGACCTCGCCTTTACGTGGATGCATATATTGGAGATTATAGAGCTGCGTTCATGGATATTGTACATCTACAAGTATTGAATATATGCCAAATAGGGCACACGAGGCTATGTACGATACGCACGTGTACAACTCTGCGAAGGTTTTTTTTTAACTTCACTTCAAATGATGTAGATTCGCTATCAAGTCTACGACGCACGTGTTGGAATTTATTATGCAATCGTGCGTGCATCCCAAATACTGTAGGTTCAAGCCGAGATCACAAGGTCCCGTGCTACACAACAGGGAAGCTCGTGCACAGCGGTACCGCCTCTGGACAAAAGCAGCCAGGTGACAGACAGGTACCCCGCTGCTACGCGCTGCTCCCTCTGGAACAAGTTAACCTTGCGTCTGGGGAAATGGCGCCGAAAACGGCCGCAGGTGATGACGTCAAGCAAGGGCGATGCAGTACTTGTACGAGCAGCGGCGAGATTTGCAGGTGTAAAACAATCTCCAAAAGGAGACAGCACCCCACACCCAGCCCCTCCGTGCGTAAAAATCCACCAGTATCATGTTTGCATGCTAGCTATTGCATGCACACCACCACTCACTCCCTGTAGTTGATCTCGAGGCTGTCGCCGCCCTCCCCGCCGTCCTGCTCCTTAGGGAACAAGCGTTCCGCCTGTCGAAACGCCGCCGTAATGCTCTCGCTCGGTAGCTTCGGGTCTCCCTCCGATGACACCCATGCCTCGACCTCTTCTTCGGTCAGCACGGAGTAGATCCCGCCCAGCTTGGCGACTTCCTTCGCCATGGCTGGTGCCGCCTCTCGCGCAGATGAGGTAATGCGGGCAACGAAGCTCGTAGCTGCCTGTGTCATTTGGGTGTGCAATTGGAGGTGTTGGTACGTGTAGATAGATGGAGCGAGGCGAGACAGTCTCGGCCAATTCCAGTCGCTCGCAGTATCCAGACGGAAGGCCACGGGCATTACGCAGTTGCGCAATGCCGTATCATATTTAGCCAGCCGTAGCCCCGCATTACTCAGAGCGTGATCAGCAGCAGGCGCCTGATATGTCTAAACTGCTGCTGCTGCTGTGTTGTGTGTGGTACACACGGTCAGGGAGGATCGCCCACGTTTTTTCTCCTTTCTGGTACAGCACCAAGGATATCCTGCTCCTTCCCTCTTCTTTTGTTGTAAAGGCTCACCGCTGATCGCCTTCTCAGGCAGGCAGGCCGTTGCTCTCCCGCCGCGAAAGCTGGTGGATGCAGCCAGCACTGCAGGCAGCTAGATCGACAACAACCACGGGGGAGCCGTAAACGAGAATACTTCGGTATACGGGGTGTGGTAAAAAAACAAGCCTACGAATGTAGGTCCGCGGGGGGGGGGGGGGGGGGGGGGGGGGG
>CACKRE030000208.1:43409-71052 GCA_902602495.3 Ectocarpus sp. CCAP 1310/34 | reverse complement strand
GGGGGGGGGGGGGCGCTCTTATGTTTTGCACGCCTTGGTGGCTAGACCATTGACAACGCGTCCTCCTCGAGAGGGCGGAGCATAATGTTCCCACAGGACCGATCACCGATGGCCAATCGTTCCTCCCTCGCTGCTTTGCCAAAAGGTGGCTCAAAAATGCCTTTCCCTAACCTAGCTTATCCTATCGACATCACTTCCCGCCCTTTCAACCCACTGGTGGTGGAGGCGTAGTCGTCAGGTTCATGTTGTGCATGCCTTTAGCTGTTGGACCACAGACCACGCGGTCCTCGAGAAGATTTAGCTCAGGCAAACGCACGATGCCGTAATAGAAAGGCCGTCGACCTCGCACGCCTACAGCGCCGGGATGGAGCGATAAATGCTTNGGGGGGGGGGGGGGGCGCTCTTATGTTTTGCACGCCTTGGTGGCTAGACCATTGACAACGCGTCCTCCTCGAGAGGGCGGAGCATTATGTTCCCACAGGACCGATCACCGATGGCCAATCGTTCCTCCCTCGCTGCTTTGCCAAAAGGTGGCGCAAAAATGTCTTTCCCTAACCTAGCTTATCCTATCGACATCACTTCCCGCCCTTTCAACCCACTGGTGGTGGAGGCGTAGTCGTCAGGTTCATGTTGTGCATGCCTTTAGCTGTTGGACCACAGACCACGCGGTCCTCGAGAAGATTTAGCTCAGACAAACGCACGATGCCGTAATAGAAAGGCGGTCGACCTCGCACGCCTACAGCGCCGGGATGGAGCGATAAATGCTTCGCCATGACGCGTTCAATAAACAACTTGCTCTGTTGGGTGACAGGGAGGAGCGACCACAACGCGCCAACAAACAACACGTTCGGTTGGGTAAACGCGACAAACAACTCGCTCTGTTGGGTGAGAGCGAGGAGAGACCATAACACGGCGGCAACAAACAAAAACAATCTGATCGGTGGGGACGAGGAGCGACCGCAGCATGGTATCAAACAACATCTCTGTTGGGGGAGAGTCCTACCGCTTTCGTCCCCGTTGTTTTTCTCTTTATGTCGCATGGCACGGCACCTACCGTACATGACACAAGATAACACACCCCCTGGACCAATTTTCAACGCTCGATTACTCCACGACGAAGAGGATGCATGAACGAGACGATACATGTTTGGAAAGCTCTCGACGAGACGGTTCCAACGCCGCCGTTTTCGGCGCCGTGACTCTTTCTGTTGTTGAGAAGTCGAGATTTGAAAATCGGTCCAGGGGGTGTGTTATCTTGTGTCATCTACGGTAAGCTACTGTAGTAGGTAACGCAAGATACCACACCCCGAGGACAAAGAGTGGCTTTTCAATCGCTCTCTTACCGCCCTCGGTTTCAATTGTCGCGGCAACGGTTCTTGGCTTCCACATGGCGTGCTTTGTTTTCAGTTGCTCTCCTTTTTCCGCCCTGGTTTAGATTGTTGCGACAACGGTCCTGGGAGTCTTTGGCACCGGTAATTTTTCATTTAATCTCTAACCGCCCTTTTCAAAAGCTCGATTGCTCTACGACGAAGAGGACTTAGGCGACAGTTACAACGCCGCCGTTTTCAACACCGCCGCTGTAGGCGCTGCAGAGAACTTGGTCTATAAGCATCGGTCGGTGTGGGGGGTATGGTATCCCATGCGACCTATGGTACCCTTATAGAGCGGTTGACAGTTAACCAACGCTGCCGGGGTGTCAGGACGAGAGAGAAAGAGGGAGGGGGGGGTTGCAAGATTTTCTTCGGGGGGGGGGGNGTACTCATAGTCAAACACCGAGGGGGTGGCTTGTTTTACAACGTCGTCGCCAAGCGACGAAGACCCAACCCCCATGGCAAACGCCGGGGGATGACCACGGAGGGGAGGCACATAACGCACCGCAGGGAGGGGTCCTCTCGTGAGCCTAGAGCCCTTATTTCGCGGTTTCTCCGCCCGTAGACCTCGCCTCGAAGCGAGACTTGCACCTAGGGGCGGACTGCGTGCAGCGCTAGCGAGGGCAGAAAGTCGCGTCTCCGACATCCACCATGGATCCGCCAACCACGCTCCGATTTCTTGACAGTGTAGGCCGTTCATGCATTCCGCAAGCGGCTAACGTGGTGCATGTGCGCTGGCTACACGCCACACACCCTCATTACCACACACGCCAATCAAGCCATCAAGTCTCCGCATGACACGAGACAAAGTGCTCTACTGCTGTAGTGCGTCTCCCTTTCGGTCCCGGCAAAAAACGGGGGTGTTAGCGGCCGGTGTCGTGCGCACAGCTGTCTGCAAAACTACAACCGCGCGAGAAAAAAAAAAAATGAATACGTTGTTTTTCCTCCGATCCAAGGAAGGTACGATACAGTGTGCTTTAATTGTTGTTGTTGCGGAAAAATCTTCGGACAAATATTCTGGCTACATGCAGTCTGCGCACCTACCGCACTACAGCGGCTAAGGAGACATGCTACGCATCCGACCAACACATACAAACACACGAACTTCTACAGTCATCTGTCTCCCAAAACCCTCCGGCAGAGCATGTAGCACTACTACTGCTGCTGTGGGTTGCCTTATTTCCATAAATCGGCAATAGCAGTTGTCTGATTTTCTCTGCTTTACTTACACACAACGTGCTGCAATAAACTACCGTACATAGTGATATGCGCTGCTTTTCCTCGCCTCCCGTACTCAAACTCCGATTCTCACCACTGACGGCTGTACATCAGATCACATAGGAAGACCGCAGCATAGTAGAGTATTTTGGGGGTCGTTCCTCTGTTTATTTATTGAGACGTTTCTTCAATATTACTACTATAGTGTGGCCCAGATTGAGCTATTGTGTCACCTAACCTCATTTTCCAATTTGTTTCATGAAAAGGGAGCCTTTGTTTCTTCACCCTATTGGGTCTACAGGCGTCCTGACAGATCATTGATCATTTGCATATGATGGTGTCGTGGCATGCCATGGAGGTGCCGCCCTGTGTCCCTCCACGCCAGGTGTTGGCAAGTCAATAGGTAGGTGTGTCGTTGTTGTTCACATCGACCGCGCTACCCGGTGACCAATGCAAAGACGTTGGTGCCAGCGGGAAATATCGAGGTCCCTGGAACGGCCAAAATTCGAAAAATGCACACTGCTCCAAGTGAAGGCCACCATGAATCTCTCTCCATATTCTTACACATCATCTCCATATACATGCCCTCGCCCGAATCTAGGAAGCCACTGAAGGACAGACAGGAGGACAGTGAAAAGAGGCACTTCAAGTCCAACCAGGCCAGGATATCGTGGTATGCTGCATATCTTCCAATTTCAAAATCGCACACTCCCACGATCCAGCAGCCATCATGTCAGCAGCTACACTACACAGCAGCAGCAGTATAGACGAGTCCACCATACAGCCGCTGTAGTAACACATACAATATCATCATAGCCCCATGCATCCCTCGCCCGAACCTAGAGAGCCACTGATGCAAAGGTAGGTGTGTACTGGCGTGCCTGCGTGCTTGTGGGAATTGTGGGAAAATCACAGGAGCTGTAGTGAGCCGGCAGGGCTCACATTGGGGAGGGGACACAGAAGTACAGAAGTACAAGAACCGGCAGTGGGTCTACAAGCCCTCTCACTGATCATTTCCACTGATCATTTGAATATACTGAAAAAAGAGTTGTTAAGGCGGCTTCACGACTGATCTTTTCGAGGTCTACAAGCCTGACCTGCCCTACCGGCCGCACCGCTACCACACATCAACCCTTCTATGACCCTGTAGCCCCTCATCAACGATGGGTGGAGGTAGCTGTTGCGTCTACAGAAGGACACTCGTCTCTTTCTGCTGTACTTCTGTCTCTCTCTCCCGCACTCTCTCCTCCCTTTTAGTATTTTACCTAGACCCAAAAGGGGTAAAAACATTTTTCTTACGCTGTCTCTTATAACGTTCGGAAATCCAGTTGAAAAATGCGTAATTTCCCAACCCCCAAAAAACAACATGCTGCCTGCAAAAACGTTTCTTATAACGAATCGGTTTTTCTTTTGGAGTTGGTGCCTCTTTGCGGCGGCGTTCGTATTTTCAAACGCGTGCACTGCTGTTGTGCCGCACGGGCGCGGGAATTTGAACACACGCGGGCGGAACAGACGTAGCTCTCAGACTCCCAGCACGCCGGTGTACAGACCTCCCACGCCATGCCGGCTACGTAATCTCTGCTGCTAGACAAGATCCCCCTGTTGACGGTGGCTTTGGAGTTGTTTAGTTCCGGAATCGGCGATGGATTGACGATGAAGGAAGTTGTCAGGCAGCTGCAGACGGTCGCTCTCTGCTATACCGCGATGGGAGTCAAGAGGAACGCAGGAGAGATAGACAGCAAGAAGAGAGAGGCGCTGCTACTCAAGGCATACAAGGACGACGTCGTGCCTGGCTTTCTGAAATGGTTGTCGGAGGAGGGTGATTGTACAACCCCGCCCTGGCTGACGATGGAGATGATGGGCCGGGTTGCTGTACATACATGTAGGCACCAATGGCACAGGAACGCCGGTGCGGAAGAGCAAGGGGAAAGAGAAACAGCAGCAACCGAAAGGTAAGCATCAAGGTACCAAGGGCGCAGGTTTCAACTGCAGAGTGCTAATCGTAGAGAACTTTACCCTGAGTGTAACGCGCGACATTCGCGAGATCATACCGTCGTTAGCTGTACGACCTTCATCTGCCGCCATTTAACTGTAGGTTTACGTCACGAACGCCCCACCATCTGTTGCCACTTTGTTACAAGGAACCAACACCGTGAACCCAACAGCCGTCCATGCCGCTGATGTACTCTTGCAGTCTACTGTGTGCTGAGTGAACTGTCCTGTTAGGGTAGATTGAGCCCGAGGTTGCTCGTTCGCATCGGCGATTGTTCGTACATCCTCCGCGTGGTGCAAGGTAAAAGTACAAGGGTCCAGCAGTGTAGTCTATGTTGATCATTCAGCTGGGCAACGATTTGCTGAGTTGCCCGAGGTACAACATGTGACACTCAGCCATACGAGCAGTAGGATTCCTGTCTCAGCATTGCTGTTCGCACCGTTGCCCCACGCATTTGCCAGATGAAGAACCAAAGCTGTACAAGGACGGGAAGAAGATCTGGGCAAGGTACCTGGATGCCTTCCGCGACATCAGGAAGGACGCCAACCCCGTGTACGACAAGTAAGTTGCTCGGGTCTGTTTTGAACAATATTTGTGTGTGCACATACTATCGGTAGTTGAAGGTGTGTGTTTCATTATTTTCACCGCGATTGTGTGTAGATATGTACACTGCTACTCTTCCGCCGGCGTGAACACAGCAGAGCTCAGGCGCGCGGCAGACTATCTGCGTCGAACGATCCAGTTTTGTTGTATGCACATGACGTGGGGAAAAATAAGCGGGTGGTACCGCTGACAAACGCGGAAGCGACGGTGGTGGTATGCTACAGAAGAAGTGATGCGCTGACGCAAGTGACTGACCAGGAGTTGTTTTTTTTCTCGCACTCGTGTGCCTCACCGTTGGGCACTTTGATTCTCCCGCATACCCCTGAGCGAAAACTCCAACATACGCGTGCGCTGGGTTTTCGATGTGCCTGATATGTAAGCGCGACAAGGCGGCGATAGATACGCTGGTGGACGGGGTAGCAGGAGGAGGGCGGATGATCAAGGCGACAATCTGTGAACATCCGTAGTTTAGAGTAGCCTGTCGGGAAATTGTTGTGTTTTTCAAAGAGCTCCCACCCGTGGCGTAAAACAGAAACAACTCATCTCGACATAGATTTGGTTCGCCCCCCGCATGATCACTCCGTCCCCAACAGTACCTCGGGCCTGCGCTTTGCCCCGCACTTTTGCTGTTCTACGACGATCTGAACCATATAGCTGCGGCTCAATTGACGACTGATTTCGTTCGGTCTCTTCGTGTCTGGTCATGGGAAGAACCCTCCAAACATGCTTGAAGTTTCTCCTTCTCCCCGAATAATGTAGCTCAAGGGCAACAAAAATGGCTCAGGATTGTTTGACTCAAGGGATCATGTCTTCAGCTGTGCCCATGCTGTCGTAGATGCTACCCCTTCTGCCCCACACGTATCGTACAACAACTGCCCTTTTGTGCCGTCAGATCGACTCCATCCTTTTTGATGAACCCCCTCCCAAGGCCAACTCGAAGCAGAGTATTAAATGTATCAATGGCGTGCTGCCTTGGCGTGGATGCGCGGATCTCTATCTTACAGATGGTGGGGTAAGAAGTTGGCGACCATGATCATTCTTTTTATGTCCGGTGTCGTGTTCTGAAGTTCGTCCATGGGTTCCCGTCGGTTCGCTGATTTTCTTTCTTCGCCCAGAACCATCGGGGACCAACCGGGCGGGACCCCTCCATCTGGAGAGCAGTATGCCGACCAGCTTGACGAGTTACTGCAGGCGTTGTGGGAATACCAATGCAGAGAAAAAAATAAAACCGTGGAAGTGACCGCGGAGGAGAAGGAATTCTTGCGCGCACGTGGCCCCTCGGCGGCGAAGGGCAAGGGTACGGGAAGCGGTTCCTCGGCCGTCGACGTAGACCTCTCTTCCACGGACGGGGAGGTCGTACAAGGTACGGAGAAGGAGGGAGGGGGTGCGGACGCGGGGAAGGATGAGGAGGTGGCGGCGGGGGCGGGGAGGGCGGCGGGTTCTGAGGGAATCGACGGTTCTGGCGACGGTGGCGCGGGACGGGAAGGGCAGCCCATGGAACAGGAGCAGCCGAAAACCCCAGGAGAAGAAGACGACGGCGGCTCTGAACCGGAGTCAGTCGTCCAATATCCCGAGAGGCCTCCCAATTGGATGCCCTACTATTTTCTCACCTTTTGCTTCTTTGGTAGGCCCAGCAACAGCGAGGACACGGACCTTGCAATGAAAGCTGGATCTGGCCCCTCTGGAGATTCTCGTCCGCGGAAGAAAAATAAAGCTTCTTTGGGCTCGTCCAGCGACGGGGGGAGTGGGAGCGAGGGGGGTGCATCGGACCCCGCCGCGAACTTGGGCAGGGCCGGCGTTAAGCAGTTCGTCGGTGCCGGGGAGGCGCAGAGTCGGGCCCAGGTTAAAAAGGCAATGGCAAAGGACGCAGCCCAACAGTCGGCGGAGACCATACGAAGGGAGGGACTGGAGTTGGCAAAGCAGCAGGCCGAGATATCGAGGTCGGTGGCTAAAGCAGTGGCGCAGGTGGCTGCCGATGTGCAAAGAGGCAGGGAGCTGAGCGAACAGGAGGCTGGCCGCAAGCGCAAGCTGGAAGAAGAGGAAGCATGCCGGAAGCGCAAGGCTCAAGCGAAGGACGATCTGAAAGGCGAACTGGACCGTCTCGATCCAGACGACGAGGACAACACCGCACGGCGCGCGCAAATCAAGCGGGATCTTGCTAAGCTGTACAGAACCCCTGTCAGCAAATTTACTGCTGATGCTGCCACCTCCAACCCAACGAGCACGCCGGCCGTGGCGCCGGCCAATGCGTCAGGCTTGCCGGCGACGTCGTCGGGTGTGGCATCTCCGGTTGCGGTGACAGCGGTATCGGAGACGCCGGCAGCGGCAGCGGCGGCAATGACGACGGCTTCTCCCGCTCTGTCCGGCTTTCCTGGTGCTCCCGCTCTGCCCGGCTTTCCTGGTGCTAGTGGTGGAGTTGTCGGGGCAGTACCGAGTGCAGGTTCGGGGGACGGTGGTGGCGGGGGTGGATATTCGCCTGGTTGGATCAACATCACTAGCATATAGACCTTTTCACCCATGATGCGTGGAACCAGGTGAACGTTCGCATTATTTTTTTTTTTTGCGAAGAAGTTGGATGCGGCCGCAGTTGTTTGTCCTTTTCTTGCAGCGTTTTTTTTTTACTCTCGGGGGCCTGCAGCAAGCAAGTGTCGTGATTGCTGTAGCTCTTTCTCTACTTTCATTTTTTTGTTGTGCTGTGTGCTTAGCGGAAGGTGTTGTTCTGTACGGGCAGCACCTCACCGCCACACACCCTTCGTCACAGCAACGCTCGACCTCTCTTTGTGTTTTTTTTTTGCGAGCGGCCAACGTATGGTGGGGAGCAGGTAGCACCAGCTGAAAGTGGGGGGCGGTAGGGGTGGGCATAGATTCAACCCGTGGATTCAACCCGTGGGTAATTATGGGTGGCAGCAGCAGCCGCCCTTGATTCTGTTACTTGTTTTTCCTGAGTCTGTCTGCAACCAAGAGTGGTGAGTGCTGCAAGCTGCCCTTTTTTTGTAGGGGGAGGTTTGAGCGTTTCGAGGAGGGGTGTTACGGAGTTCCGGATGCATGCGACTCCCCTCCCCCTCCCGATATCCTCACTCCACCATTCTTTTTTTTTTTTGCCGATGATCGATACTTACTTCCAGGGGTTGAGTGTTGCCCAGAAGCGGAGTCTGCACATCTCTTCCAGGAGCTGCACAAATGAATCCGGACAACATCGTTTTTGTTTTTTTTCGATCCCAACGGAAACGCTGGGCCAATTACAGCAGCTATGACACGTCACAACAACGTCTACACTAGCTGGTGTGTCTTGCCCGCGAATGGCGGGGGGGGAGACGTGGTGCTGATGGAGGCAGGGACCGATCACCGATGGGCAATTGTGCCATCCTACTTGGTCTACACTTTTTCCCCTATCCTATCTATCGTATCGGTGTCGCCCATCGCAAACACCGGGGGAGGGGAGTTCACAAACACGCGTGGTACTTCTGGAAGGACCAACGAACCGACAACGGGCTATCATGTACGCGAGTCCTCGACGGGTGATTTACTACCTCCTATTCCCTACCCCCTCTCCGAGCGGCCGACCCGAAACACCCCATCGTACAAATTGGGTCCAAGGAAATAAAGGAACAAACTATCAAATCCACCAAAGCAACTTAGCGCGAGCGAGAAAGTGCACAACAAGAGACAGCTTGGTTTCTTTTGTTTCACACACCCACCCTCTACAGTAGGTCTAACCTCTCCCTAAAGACGACACAAAAATATGTTCCCCATGACCTCAGCATGGCGGCCGCGTGTTGTGTGACTGTGAGTGCGACATCTTGTTGCAGCATTGTCTGACTAACAACTACGGAACATCTAAGAGAGCCACGCGATGTCGTTCTTGCTCTTGCGGTAGACGAAGCTCGCGATCAACTGCTTCCTCCGTGTGTTGAACCCAGACTCGACCTCGACGTCCTCCGTCGAGGCCGACGAGCCCTTCGCTCCAACCGAGCTCAAGTCCAGCGATGGGTTGTGCTCCCATGCGTTGTGGAGCCCGGCGTTCCCTGCCCAGTTGGGCTCCTCCTCCATCTCGCTCTTGTTGTCGTAGCTGTGAAGCATGTTGTGCAGGATACAGCACGTGAAAAAGACGTTGTCAATGTCTTCCTGCTTGTGGTACGGGATGCTCAGCTTCAGGATCCGAAAACGACCCTTAACGATGCCGAAGAAGCACTCCACGTCCTTCCGCACGCTCTCCAGCCGCTTGGAGAAGGCCAGGTCGTTCTGGTCAATCGGGTACTTGGAGGGAGGGATCAAGGTGACCCACTAACATGAGTGGGGCGAGAGAGGCGGGGAGAGCGCAAAACATACGGGGTTGAGAAAGCGGTGTGAGTGAGGGCGTCAACCGGCAGGGTCTAGTAATGCAGAGGTTACAAAGGTGACGTTGTGACGCCGCAGTTTGCGAAAGGAGGAAACCTTGCCACGAACATTCATATATTCGGCATTTTTTCATCGAACCAGAATCGTTTTCTGCCCCGCGTGTGGCTCCGCTGCACGTGCACGACCTGCCTTTCAGCTTCGGCGTTCTCCCCACATGACCGCTTTCCAGCACAGACAAGGCTCGACTTCCAGCACATTGAAACTTTGGGGGTGGGGGGTGGGGGGGGGTCGTTTGTCTCATATATACCACTGTACTGCTAGGGGTGATCAACACTCTGAGGCGCAATGGGAGAGCGAGAGAGAGAAAGAGAGTGAGAGGGAGCATGCGTGGACCCCTACACCCCCCCAGCGCCCCGAGCCCCGTGGATCAACCATGTACCCAATCCGGGATAACGGTTCCTATCTGCGACAACACACGAACACCCTTATCATTATTTTTCTGGCAGGTGACAAACCACGGTGGGCACGTACACCCGGACATATTTTACAGCAGCAACTGAAAAGACGACCAAACAAAACCTACGCGCCTCCGTCTACGTTTTTCTCTCTCTATTGTACCCGTCTATTTCTCTTGTCTTGTAGTTGCATGCTGAACGATGCCATGAGTTCTCACCTTGTGGTATCCGTTGTCCACGAGCAGGTAGCACCCCTTGAGCTGGTAAGGTGTCCCATCCGCCTCGTACACGGTGAACTCCTTTTCGGAGTAGATGGGGTCCTCCCGAATCTTGGTGACTGCCGTGTCGTACCGGATGATGCTCTTGTCGTTAGTCGATCCCGTGAACCCCGGCGTTACTGCAAGTACCCGTTTCGTGTGGTCTACGGTAACTTGATACGCGACAGTCGGGTACCCTTCCTTGCCCGTATAAGACCGGGCTTGGTTGTAAGGGCACATACCCCACGGGATGTGGGTAACATCCGTAGAACCGGTGGCGCCAGAAAATCCCAGGCGATCGTACTGGGTCATGACCTTCTTTTGGTAATCTCCGGTCGGTAGAAAGATGTGCTCCGCGTACATCTCCCTCGCGAAGTACCGGGTGAAGCGGTGAAACGTTGCTGCCGCCGTCTGCATGCTAATGAAAGACATGTGGTAGATGTCTGCGAAGCAGTTCCCCCTCGCTAGTATCTGGAGACAGGCCAGCACCTGTAGGAAAACAGGCGCCCAACGTAGGTTTCGGGGCAAGCAGTTGGAGTATTTTGTTTCAACGCTACAGGATCTACTGCCTTGCCATGTAAAAACCTCTTCGCGCGACAGGCTTTCTTTCCAACCTGCAATATTGTTGTACATACACGAGGGGTTGTGGCTCAGCTTTTAAACTGCTTGGCACGCGGACAAAAACAGCCGCAGCACATGACGTTCCTGGCAGCCATATGCACGAGTGACGGCAGTAGTAGCCTACACTACAGCAGTGCTAACATCATTGTTCGTACAGGCTGCTGTATAATTTTCGTGCTTTGCAAAATTACGGGACGCAGAGCGCGGGGCAACAACAACACAACGACATCACGAACTACAGCCAAAACCTTCACGGGGCTAAGTCAATAGGAGTGTAGCACGTGGTAGATGAGGCGGTCGTTGCTGTGTCGATGTCGGGAGTCATGACATCTGTTTGCTTGTCCGAACGAGAAGATTTGCGCGTGGATGCTGTAGCTTGCTGCCGAGTGCAGGGCGTAGTCGCCTGCTGCTACCTTGGCCCAAAGGGGTGTGGTATCTTGTGTCGCCTACGGTAGCTTGTGCGCACAGCAGCACTAAATGTTCACCTTTAATTGCACGGGGATACCCCGACGTCCGGACGCATCTTGCTTCCCAGTCGGGAACCAATCCCTCTGCTTCACCAGGGCCACCAGCTCCACGAAGAAAGGGTAAGGGAGACGAAAGCTCTCGCGGAAGCGGCGAGCAGGCCTGCTCGTGGGGTCGACAATTCCATCCACCTCGAGATCCTTGAGCTCCTGCAGCTGAATCGCCCAGCCAGAGATATTGTAATCCTTACGAGGGTATACGCGTCGCCTCTTGATCTCACGGTTGTCCTCCTCCTCTTCTTCGGAGTCGGGATCGAGCTCATCTAGATCGTCGAGTACAAGATCCCATGCCACGAGCGTGCGCTGCTGCTGTTGATTGAAAGCCGCCAACGCGACGCTGAACGCAGCAGGCACGTTGACGGCACCCGTTTCTGACGATGACATGGTGCCCACACGGACCCAGGCTACCACCAACAACAGGCCCAGTAGCAGCATGCGAGGGAGTTTGCGCGGTGCACGCGAGACACAGGACAGCAGCTGTGTACTCGCTGCTGTGCTGCTGTGGATGGTGAACGCGGTCTAGTTGCTGCGCTGTTGTTGTGCATATGTGCGGTGCCCCCGGTGTGCATTTCCAAACGCAAAAAACCGATCGCGTCCACGTTCGGAAATGCTCATCATTTCCAAACGCATGGCCGGTTGGAAACGTGAAATCGAAAATGTTCAGGCGGAAAAGTGTCATTTCCGATCTTATAAGAAACAGTTTTGGTCCGAATTTGGAAATCCACATTTTTGAACTGCATTTCCGAACGTTATAAGAAACCGCCTTACTCCGAGAAGTTAAATCTCTGTCCTCCGCCCGTCGCATAACATTTTCATTTGTTCATTGATTTTGTGCGTCTCTGGTCTTTGAACAAATAAACAACTTTTTCTTTTTTCCTCTTCGCAGCATATCTTCTTTTATGAATATCTCTCATTTCAAAACTCAACCCGCACACACTTGCTATCGCCATTCAAACTACGAGCGTAGCGGCGACCGCGAAGCGGTACGCTGCGAAGCGCCCTTTAGATACATACACACTGCTGTGGCCGTACAAGGACGGCGCAGAAGAAGCCATTGGGGTGTGGCGGAAATGCAGCAGAGTGACAGAGTGACGCAAACGATGCATGGTGCATGAAGGGCCACAATGCGCATTACGATGTTTGCTACAGTAACACGCGCCGAATGCGCCGCACGAACTTTTCAGCAGGAAACCTTGACCAACCAGATGCCGAGCGGTCTTATGCTACCCTTTTTCGTACTGCAGCCGCAGCAAACATTAACTTTCAAAGTTGCGCGATATTTCGCATATTTGACAATCCGCATTTCGCAAAAAATTGCTGTTCTGTCAGCAACTTTGGCGCCATGAATCCACATCGTGTTGCCGGATACTGGCAGAATTCACTGCTTTACATTTAGTGCCTGTTTCCTCTTCGTTGAAATCTAAAACTCTCCAGCACGTGGTCTCTGCGTTTCTATGCATAAACATTTACAGGTACGAAAATGAAACAACATGAAACTGGAATTCGTATGTACGAATAGAAGCCACTACCTTGGAGGACACCGTCTTCTTCTGAATCTAGAATCCAGAATCAAAACATGCTGTTGTTGTTATAATGGACTGGCATCATCTTTGGTGGGTCGTGCACTTCATTCCTCCCAGTCCTGTAAATAATCCATGTGCTCGAAACTTCGGAAATCACGTCATCGGCCAGCGTTGACTTTCATCAGTTCCGGAAAAGAGCCAGGTGAGATAGGTGGCATTCATCGTCGTCCCTGACGTAAAGCCTGCTTTCTAGACTAAAAATACGCTATCCTGACGTATGGGCGCATCTTCTGCTGCAAATTGGCTCTGTGCCGCGCGGGTGGTGCGCGCAGCACTCGCGTTGGTGCAACAGCAGCGTCCCTCCTCTCTCAGAGAGCAAATTACCAAAACAGCAGACAGCCATGCTTACGGACCGACGAAGAGCTCGATCAAGCAAGGAATAATTAAGTAGGACAGATTAGAGCACATGGTTGTAGTGGTTGGGTTGTCGCGGGGGGCTAAGTAATACCCGCCGTTGCCTCTTCCGTGTTTCGCGCCAACGCATGTAGGCACCTCGCCCCATGCGCGTTCGCGGGATATACGATATTTGCCCGTGCGCATATGTATACCCGAAATGATTCAATCGTAGACGACCAAGGCTCGATGGGTTGGGGCCAAGAGCCAGAATGTCCCCCATTTTCGTAGTCTCGGTGTGTGTGTGGATAGGGTCTCCCCGTGTCTCCCACAGAGGTTGAACATTCTCCGTTGGGTGCGAGGTGTACTGTATCCACTTCTCTGGAACATGTGCAACGTACTCGTGCGGGTGGAGACGTCAATGGATGGTGGTCGTGTGGTATCAGAACAAGTCTACGCCATCACACTTCACACTTCAACAGGTTCGGGAGACGAAATGTCAAGCGGAGGTACAAAATTTCATACTTCCCTACCATTTACAGGCCACGACTACGTCTTGCTCGCGCGCGGAGCGTTTCGATGTCAAAGAAGTGGCCGTGGCGAGCGGTAAATGCGCACAGGGCACAGCATCATGTCCATCACTGTTGGGTACGTTCTTCAAGCGCTTACCTTTGTGGGCAGCCTTATGGAGCTCCGTGTCCAGCGGCATCGATCACGTCGCAGCTTGCCAGGAGCAGGCAGGCTCTTTCGAGGGGAGCCGATCACCGACACGCTCTCGGGGGGCGAGATGTGGTACCCGGCGCGCTGCAGTCCCCTACAACTGCAGCCTCCTGACCCCCGCCGTACAAAACCGTGCCTCTTTCACCCTGCTATGACTGCTGCTGTGTGCTCTGGACAGACAGAGAGTAAAAAAGACATGCTGATACACCCGAAACAGCCCAGTAGAGCAAGTGCACGGGGTCCTACCCCACGCCTGGCATGTGGTACCTAATGTATTTCATCTGTGTGCCCCCTCGCTCTCTGTCTCTATGCCCAACACTTGCTGGCACGCTCGCCACTCTGTGCCTTGCAGCCTGTGGGTGTCATCGAGGATAATCCTTGGAGTACCTCGAACAACCTGCCGTCTTGTCGCAACGGCGGCGGCTACGGGCATGGAGATAAACATGGATGCGGCTGCTATTGAACAGATGGGCAGCGGAACGCAGAGCGATGACGATGACATGATGTCGTCCGGTGGTGGTGGAGGGATCGAGGGCGACAACACCGCTGCCTGGGATGGAGGAGAAGGACATGATTTCGGAGACGAAGGTACCATAACAGCTCCACGCTAAGCTGTAAGCTACGAAATTCTTGTGGGTGGCGAGCGATGCCGTTGTGTGTCGTGAGCGGGACTCGCTCCGGTTGCTGCCTATTGTCGACACCGGCTTTATTTTTCGCGGCCCAGAGCCGCCGTCTCCATCACGATCCTCACCGATGCTCCGGAGGGAGAGAGGGAGAGAGGGAGAGCAGCAGTACAGCCAAACAAACGTAGAGACGCTGTGGTTTCGGATGTCGCCTAAATTATGATGATGTGGGTATAAAACCGGCTATGGCGTAGGGTTTGTGTGTATTGTGCAGCAGTTATGCGTGAGGGAAAACACTAATAACACATTTCACAGCCCCGCCGTGTCCGGGCGGACAAACTCGTATTCTCATGCATTGGTGGCGATTAAACACACCGCCAGGTAACGCCATTCTCGCTCTGGCATCCGGAGGAGGAGCGCAACCTCTGCGCACCGGCACACTTTCCTCACAGCCTGGGCACTGATGCCACTGAATCGACGTTTTGCTCTCCGGTCTACGATCATACGGACGTGGAAATGTAAATATTGTCGTTCCTGGTGCGAGAACAACCACGATCGTCCCTGCGCCTTGTAACGGCGCTGCCATTCTGAACCAATCAACCATTTGCGTTAAACGTTGCCTTGCGGAACAGACGAGGAGCACGGTACCGCAGGCAACGGCAGACGAGGGGGCAACGCTGACGGCGGCGAAGGCGATGGGGCACCCCCGCAGAAGAGGGCGCGGGACGCCAAGTACGCGATCCCCACCATGGAGGAGGCGTCCCTGTTGAGGGAGACAGAGGGGAAGCTGTTCGAGGGCAACCTCTTGAGGCTGGAGGTGGAGGAGCTGCTAGGAGAGGTCAGGCTGGATCACGGCAAGAAGAGCGTCAAGGCGTTGGAGGTGAGGGAGGCGATTGGGTTGTAGTACAGTAGGGGGCCCTCTATAGTGCCGGTATGTGTTCAGAGAGCAAAGCGGCACTATACCGGGCACCGGCACTATTCAGAGTACAGAAAGACTTGATATTCCGGTGTGTGCGAGCCGAAAACACCGGCACTATACCGGCAACCGGCACTATTCAACCGGCACTATATCGGGCCACCCACTGTGTGTCGCACAACGGAAGTGCTTTGTCCGCCTTCCATGCGGTCGTCGTCCAGAGGCTGTGGACTGAGTTGCTGATGTCGGGACAAACATCCCCGCGTCGCGCTGCTTGTTTGCCCCAGAGGTCTATTTGCCAAGCAGCGATTGCTCTGGAAGAACCCGTACGGGTGCGGTGTGTTTTTTTTTATTATTAGCATCGACCGCACTAACCGGCTGACCAATGAAAAAACGTCAGTCTCAGTGCGGGTGAAAACCAAGAAAACTTGTAAATGCTTTTGACTGGGACCCCGTGAGGGGGCGGCATGGGGGAGACTAACCTAATCTCCGGATCAAAGAAAGAAAGCGTGTGTGTGTGTTGTTCCTCCTGGCATTGTGTACACCCAATTCTTGATCTATGCCTGCTCTTGCTTCGCTAAACGCCAGAAATGGCTCCACGTGCTGAAGGACACTCTGGAAGACCTACCACCTGCCACGGTGACGGAGGAGTCGCTAGGGCTGGCGGGCATTCGGCTCGCCAACCACGTCCCTGGAAAGCCCGTAACGCTGGAATTCCAGCCCCCCGAGGTATTCATGCCAACGTCTTGTTTATTCAATAGGTTCCATTTCTGTGCAACAGGGTGGGTAGCAAATAAGGGTTAGGGTTTAGGATGTTACTCATACAGTTTCCTGGGTTATATGTTTCTCAATGTTTGCGGTCAAGGCACGCAGATAGCTGTACCTCGTGATGGACACACTGGTCCGCAGCCCGTTTGCTCTTTTCGTTCCCTGACCCGACAGACGCACAGTTTCAGAACCACGCAACCAATACCACCCACCTTGTGCCGGTCGGCCATAACGTTGACATGGTACATTCCGCGACCACGACGACGATTTGCCATGGCGTGGCGTGACATGGCACCGTGCAGGCGAATGGCTTCGACGTCGCCGGGAGTTTCTTGCTCCGTTCTCTGGCCAAGCCGAGCTTAAACGTCGACCTAGCTCTGCGCATGCCTTCGGAGTGCATCGTGTCGAGAGACTCGTTGAACCACCGGTACTTGGACAAGAGGGCTCTTTACGCAGGACACCTTGCGAAGACGGCGATGGACGCTGCCGGGGCGTTGGGCAAGCTAGTCGACAAAGTGGAGGTAGAGCATGAGGACGTAGGCGAGGGCGAGAGGAATTGTACGAGCTGTTCTACGACGATGATGCCACGTTGTTTCTATCGGGGTAGAGAGGAATGGGAAAACCGACAGCTCTACTTAGCTTCGAGCTCTGCGCGCGGCCGTGACCATGCGTTTTGTCTTGCTGCTTCGGCACACTTGCCGTCGAGCCTGGAGGTATCCTGGCCAGAGAGCACAGCCGGGCTTCGACAAATCAAATCATGCGGAACGCGCCTAGAGCGTTGTCGACTTTGCAGCTTTCGAATTATTGATCTGCGCTCCCGTGCCTCCGCAACACACGTTGTGGGTAGCCTATCTCTTAAGTTGTAATGGCCACGACCCCCTGTCTCTCTCCTCTGAAGTCGACCACCCTCCCTTTGGTACTCTCGTGTTGCTGACTTGCGACGTAGCTGTCGTACTTGAAGGGAGACCCTAGGAAGCCGGTTGTGCTGCTGTACCCTTGTCTGAGCGTGTCGAAGAAGGGCAGTAAGAGCAGGGTCAAGTCAAAGGTCAAGGCGGGCACGGGGTTTGTGGTCCGGCTGTTGCCGTGCTGCGCGCGGAACGCCATGGCGCCTGCTAGGCTTTCTCCCGGAAGGAACAACGTCAGGACGAGGTCAGATAATTATGCTCTGCAGAACCGTATGTGTGTGTCTTGCAGCACGTGTGTGGGGGTGTTTGGTGTGTACATTCACGACCTCGAAAAAAAATGGTTCTTGTTTGCTTCCTGACTCCATGGGGGGTGTGTTGGTTGGGGATGCAAGCAGGTCGTGTTGCATCGAGCAGAGCACGGGCAGGCGCAACATCGTGTTGGCATCCAAATTCAACAAGGTGGTTGTTTTTTTTCGTTTTGTGTTGGCGATGGTTTCACGCGGGTCCTGAAGAGTGTGCGGACTTCGTTCCGTAGACGGCGGCCTCAAATATGTGATGGTGACACAGCAGTCACCTTTACGTCTGTCGCCGACGCTGCCTGTGTGCTTGCAGGGCGGCACTCGCAGAACTCGCGAGCATGGAAGGCGGAGACGCAGTAGGAGGCGGGGGGGGGGAAGAGCTAGTGTCCTCCCTGTCTGCGACGCCGCACTACAATAGCGCCATCCTGGAGGACATGTGCATGACGGAGCACCTCGCCGCGCTGCACGGCATCTGCGGGGACTCTAAGGCGTTTCGCGATGCCATAATTCTCGGAAAGGTAGAGATCACCACTACACTGCGCTGCACCACTCTACACTACAGCACACTGCATTCCAATACAACAGTAGTGGGGGGGGGGGCGGTTCAGTGACCCCTGTTTAACGACCTGCCCTGTATGGCGACCATTCAGAGAAAACTGTGGCACCACTGCGCTCCGACTAGTAGTCCCTATACCGGCAATAGCGACCTGCCCTGAACAGCGACCATATTCCCTCCTGGCACAACAGCGACTACATCTTAAGGGTCGCTAAACCGTACCTACCACTCTACGTGCGATTAGGTTACAGCAGTTTCTCGTTCTCTCCTGGCAGGTGGCGAAAAGGGGTGCCTGACACTGTTATTCATGAATAGGTTTCGACTGATTTTCCCATTTTGTTTTTGACGACGGTCAGGTTTTTCTTGGACAATTTCGCACAATCACAAACCCCGCTGTTGCAGTGGAATGCGTGCATGGATTGTGTTCTTTCTCCCCTTGGTGCCGGCGAGCCCATGCCGCATGCGTGATAGTGGTGGTGATGGTGTTTGAGCTGTGGTACGATGGGCCGTTCCCGTACTTACTGTGCTTCACCAGATCCGTCTCTTTGGCGAACGAACAGGTGTGGCTCGGCCAGCACGGCATGAGGACGTCCCACGACTCCATGGGCAGCTACGAGTGGTCCATGCTGCTGCTGCACCTCTCGCAGACAAGGAGAGTGAACGCGCGAATGGCCGCCTTGAGCATGTTTCAGGTGGTGCTCAAGTTCATCGCTGACGGCGGGCTGTCAAGGTCAGACGAGAGCAGACACGCAAGAGCGATAACACGACAGACACGGCGGTACGATGCTGCTGTGCAACACGCCTACTTGATATTTGTCGCTGTCGGCGCACATTGCACCCAAAACACGCCTCTTAGAGGGCGATGTTCGGCAACACCCAAGTGTTTTCCTCCCTTACCGTTATTGTTGGGGGGAATTACGATGACGGAGAGACAGAGCGTGGGGGCTGACCCGTGATGCGGCTGTGTGGTGTGTCCGGCGGCGCATGTTTCTCTGTTTACCACACCAATGCAGATCTGACCCGTTTATTATTGTGGGACAAATAATCGATAGACCCGTCCTTTGTCTCAGAAAATGTGACAAGCTCTTGTTTATGCCCCCCACCCAATGCGATTTCATGAGTACACTCCCCTTCGCCGCTGATCATCACACCTCATCTTGCTGCCTTGTCGTGCCCTTGCCATTGCCTTTGTTGGCAGCAAGTGTCTCACGGTGGACGTGTCGACCGGCGGACCCGACGAGCAATCGCATAAACGAGGATTGACTCTGGAGGAAGAGAAGACTTTCAAGGACGCCTTCGCTGCCGTCATGGTCGACACCTCGCTTGGCTTCAACGTGTTCGGTGCGTGGAAGCGGCCAGCACCCCTGTGTCGTTGTCGGTATCGAGAGGCTTGGTTGATGCCAGCACGTATCGTTGTAGTCGTTGCGTTTTTGTGTTGGGCGAGCAGCGCACATGTGGGGGAGGTCAGTGCTGCGCTCTTCGCATGCAATACATTCGAAGACGCTGTTCGTTGTGTACTGTGTGTTGTGTTGGATACCACTGGGGCTGCTTCTGCACGTGACGCCGACTTGCTTGCAAGTACTTTGTAAGACGTTCCATGACTCCTTGTTCCGGTTGACTCTTCAGCTCCGTAACTGCTGTCGAAGCGCATGTTCACTCACGCGCGATGCACACGTCTTTTTTTTTATCGGTCTCCGCGCTGTTGCCGTGTCTCGTGCGGCGATGGTGTATAGCGTTCTGTTTTTGATCTGATGCTTTCCGTCGTCTCTTTTCACATCAGACCGTCCTCGACCCCCCACCCATCCTCTCGAGGAAGCGTGGCCAATGGTCTAACAACTATGGTATGAAAAACATGAGGACGCTCCCGTCCCGCCCCCCACCCCCCACCCTAGTTTCTCGCTAAAAAACGCCTCCTTTGCATTTGCAGCGCGATTGAGCTCGTCAGCTGTTGCGGAGTTGGAGATGACCGCCAAGGCGTCGATTGCTGTGCTCCAGGGCAGACCGGGGGCCGCGTTCCGGCGACTTCTGATGACGCGCACCACCCTGTGGAGGAAGTGTGACGCGTTTGTGCAGGTGAGCCATTAGGAAACAGAGACAGAGACAGAAACAGACACACACACACACACACAGAGAGAGAGAGAGAGAGAGAGAGAGAGAGAGAGAGAGAGACGTACAGAGACAGAGACAGAGACAGGCATTGTCTTGGCGATGTCCTCTGTAGTGGAGCGTGCGGAGGGTCGATTCTTTGTTTCTATCGCGACATTCCGGCTTCCACAGCTATAGCTGGTGTTTTGATCGGCGGCACTCGTTGTTTGCCTGGGTGTGGCGGCGCTCCCTCCCCGTTCAACTGTTGAACTGAGTCATTTTGTTGTCCTCCCGCCACTTGGCACGAGTGATGGGGTTTTTGTTTCGTCGGACAATCGTCGGCGTTTATCGTGTGTCACCACTACCATCACCACCGCCTCCATCGTCAACAACCGTCCTCATCACTTTTATGACAGGAGCCATCACCTTAATGATATCTACGACGCTTTCAAGCAACAGACCAGTCTCGAAACGTGTGCCCCCTCTTGTGCATCATTGTACTTTAGGGTGGTGTGTGTTTGTTTGCGACCGGTTCGTCGCGTGTTCCTTTACGTAGCACTGTCCACTCTCGTTGTTGCTAGCTCCCGCTCCTCCGCCATGTCATCATTTTCCATGGCAACGCATGCCCTTGCTGTCGCCCCCCCCCCCCCCAAGTCCCTGCTTCATTCATGCAAGAGGCCATGGCAAGAGTTCTCACCCCCTCTCCTGCATGCCGAAACAACCGTCCAGGTTCCGCTTGTCTCAGCCAATGCCGACAACGGGAAGCGATGGAAAGAGGCAGAGGCCACAGGCACCGACATGGAGAAGCTAAGAGAGCAGGAAGAAGAGGGATTGCTTGACAAGCCGCTGTGGCGCCACGTGTCTGACAGGGTTACGGGTATCTTGAGGGAGGGGCTCGGGGACCGGTGTGTGTTGGCGAGGCCCCTGTGCGGGGTGGCTGGGGAAGCGGCTCACGACTTTCAAGGTGAGAAAACAGACCAAATAAAACCGTGTTCTTCTTTTGGCGTTGTCATCGTCTTTCAACTTCCGACTCCTCGTTGTCCCGTGTGTCGTGCTTTTCTATGTAATAGGGGCAATTTTTTCGCGTGAGGGTGAGCGTGTGGACGGGTTGTAGATAAAGTGTGTTGTGTTTTGCGAGGGTTAACTGGCGATCACCTTGAGCCTATCGTGTGCTTATTTCTTGTGATCTTTGTCTTGCTTCGGATAGCTTAGCCAGCTGGATTGTCTTCACACGTGCGCCGTTGCTGCCGAGCCACACAATGGGCGCTCCGTAGTTCGAGCAGCACAGTATACAGTAGGTGTCCCGATTTTTGCCGGTATGTGTCCAGGCGATTTGACCGGCACTATACCGGGCACCGGTACTATTCAGGGCCCGAAAATCCTTCTATAGTACCGGCTTGGCACTATTCAGGACTGTTCGACTTCATTCACTCTGAGTGCAGCGCGTGTACTTTGCGGGGCTGACAGAGTACCAAACGAACGGTATTTGGATCAATCGTGAGGTGGGCGACGTGGGCGGGCTTCATTAAGTTTCGTGAGGGTCTTGGACTGTCGAAAAACACGGCATTGGTTACATTAAAGATAACTTGATTGACCAGATAGATTTGTTGCACAGCAGTTTAGCAGCCACACTCCTCAACAGGTAGTTGTTCTTTTCCCACCTCAGCGCAAGCACTCGCTAGTGAAACTTTGCTGCTGACTTTCAACCGTAGACTGTGCTGCCCGATAAAAGTTCACCTCGCTATCAAATCATTATGTTTGTATTGCAAGAAGGCGGTAGCACTATTATTCTTCAGGCAACCTCAAAGGTACCCCGGGCAGCGAAAGAAAGACGCCCATGCATGCACCCAATGTACATTTGGAGGTACAACATGGATGGATGTAGTGCTCCTTACATGAGCACACAAAAAAAGCAGATGAAACCTAAAAAAGGGGCGAAGAAGGTAACGAACTCCCCTGTTCCTTCGATAAAAGTTAGAGAGAAGACCAAGCCTTCAGAAGCAAGAAAAACGACTGGCCAACCTAAAGACGTCGTCAGTGTCAGTGCGGTCCAAAACAGAAAATATTTGTTTGTCAAGGAAGTGAGAGGGTGTCATGCAGGAGGCTGAGCTATTCTCTGGATAAAAGATAGAAGAAATGGTAGCAACCGAGAGAGGAGAACTACGTGACTGCCAAGGCTTACTACTTTTGAGCACGCGTTNTGCTCCTTACATGAGCACACAAAAAAAGCAGATGAAACCTAAAAAAGGGGCGAAGAAGGTAACGAACTCCCCTGTTCCTTCGATAAAAGTTAGAGAGAAGACCAAGCCTTCAGAAGCAAGAAAAACGACTGGCCAACCTAAAGACGTCGTCAGTGTCAGTGCGGTCCAAAACAGAAAATATTTGTTTGTCAAGGAAGTGAGAGGGTGTCATGCAGGAGGCTGAGCTATTCTCTGGATAAAAGATAGAAGAAATGGTAGCAACCGAGAGAGGAGAACTACGTGACTGCCAAGGCTTACTACTTTTGAGCACGCGTTTGTTCGGAGTGTTTTCATCCTTCCTTCTTAGCAGTATAACCTTATTTACCACCACCACTATTACATTCTTCACTGCCATCTTTCCACTATTTTTCGGGCGTTCATCTCTGGATTCTGCGCTCGTGCGGCGTTTATTGTGAGGCAGGTCATTTCGCTCGAAACTCTTGTTGTTCCCCTCAACGCCATACTTTCCTCCTGCATCATCACTGCTATCCTTGGGCTATATTTTCCATATCCTTCGTCACTACCACCATCTTCCTTTTCGCTCGCCTCCCTACTGAAATCCCAGCCTATTAATTGGTCGAACCTAGTCGATCGGTAAAGCGTGACATTTGAAGACGTCACGCGTACCGAGAGAACCCGAGCTATACTTGTAGCTCGAAGGGAAACCGTCTCCGAATTCTGTTGGCGTGGAAGGCTTGAGGCGAAAAAAGGCTGTGTGGGGGGTGTGAACCGGCACTATTGAGGGGTTCGATAGTGCCTGAACCGGCACTATAGCGGACAGCCCTCAATAGTGCCGGTTTGGCACTATTCAGGCCTGTGTGTCAAGAAAAATTTCCGGCACTATACCGGACTTTGGCACTATTCAACCGGCACTAAATCGGGACACCAACTGTAGCTGTTTTTGCTGTGGCACCTCGCCTTTCTTGTTTCGTATCAGGTGGACCGGTACAGATGTTGTAGAGGTACTGAGCAGAGAATTGAACGGTTCTTAACATGGACAGCAACAACAACAAGAACAACAATACCCCCACGGCATGACCAGCTCGTCCGCTCCGACCTGTTTGTTTCCCCCCGAAGGCATACCGGGCCCACGGGGATGGCACCCACGCAACCCCCCCCCGGCGGGTGTTGGAGGCGGGTCGGGAGAGGGGAAGCGAAAGACCCTTCCCCTGTTGACGGTGGGTCTAATCGTCAACCCTACGTTTGCCGGGCGACTGGTCGACAAGGGTCCACCAGCCGAAGATGGCCCTGCAGCGAGGAAGTTCCGCGACTTTTGGGGAAGCAAGAGCGAGCTCAGGAGGTGAGCTGGGGGGCGCGGCTTTTTTGTTTTTGGCGTCGGCGATGGATTTATTTATTTCGTGTGTCTTGTGGGTTTTGGAAAATACGTTTATAATCACAGAAATAACACTCGTTTTAGAAAATACCAACAGTCCAAGGGGATGTGTTCCAAGTCTTTGCAGCGAGGGGACCAGGATTTGTCGCCACGTAACGCTACATTTATTTTGTCTTCGTTTGCTTGGTGAGGTGTCATGTTGTTACCTTTGGCGAAGTGTTTTTACGTGTGAACGCTGGAGATGAGAAACACGGTTGCATAGATGATGTCATGCCCAAGAGGCGGGGCGGAAGCCCATGAGCCGAGAGGTTTGTTGTGGGATACCGTATCACTGCCCCGGCCTACTCGTATAGTCATGGTACCGTGGTATGCATACGTTCCGGTCTTGTTGGCCTCGCATTGCTTAAGAGGTATACAAAATTGTTAGCGATTGCGATCGGTTCTTGTATGTGCGCAGAGTCCCAACTGCTGTCAGTCACGTCAGCCACACCCTGTCACCCACACCCGCATGCTAGCTACCATGCTGCCCTCCCTGTCCTCATGCTCGATTCTGTGCATCCGTCTCTCCGTACGTGGCGTGGACGCTCGCTGACCTGTCCTTCGATCGGTGTCATGTGTCATCTTCTCTTCTCGTGCATGCTCCCCTCTTGCCTCTTGCTGTTGGTGCTGCTGGTGCTGTTGGTGCTGCTGGTGCTGTTGGGCTGTTGGTGCTGTGCAGGTTTAAGGATGGAAGCATCGTGGAGGCGGTGGTGTGGAAGGGGAAGGGGGCTCAGAGACATCGCGTCGTCGAGCAGGTAACTGCAATCAACAGTAGGGCTTGATACATATATATATTTTTTTTTTGTTTCCTCCCAGGGTGACTTGCGTTTGTCCCTGCGCAGTCATTGATTGAATGAGGAACAAGTAAACGCTCACAGACATGGACTGCACCTCCTGACATGATTTGGGTCTTTGAGGTGGAGGTTTAGATGGGACTCAGCCCAAAGTTTACGAATGAAAGCCCAAGTATGTGCATACAGGTCGAATCTGTTTCCTTGCTACCTACAACTGTTGCTTCGGTACGTTGTACATACGGCATGTGGTCTATTTCTTGGTATAGCTGTGAAGCTTCTCCTCTGTCATTGCGCCTGAACGTGCCATATCATACCAGCCTGAGAATTTCGTGTCCAACCAGTCCAAAAAGTCTTACCTATGCACACACAGGCCAGCGCTGTTCGCCCGATAGTGGCCCCGGCTAATACGCCAAACATTTTGTTCCAAAAGGTAGTTGTGTAGACTGGCGCCATTTAGTAGGTGGGAAGAACCCGCACACATTGTGTTGTGCTTCAACGCTCGCCCGATGCCCTCTCTGCTCGTCTTTCGCTACGTGAGCAGGTGGTGCGCCATGTGCTAGGACGCCACGATCCTCTGAGGTGTGCCGACTCTTCTTCCGCCAAGCAGCGTGATGACCATGCGGTTCGCTTCAGGGGGAACGAGCTGTTGGGCTTGGTGACCGTCGGCGGTACTGAGGTACGTTGGGTGCGATGGGTGCGATGGGTGCGATGGGGAACAACAAGAACAGCAGCAAACAGCAACAGAGTGAGGGACTGCTGTGAAACATGGTATCAAGGAGTGCCTCTACTGCTGTAGCTCACGATGTCAGCAGCAGCAACAGGGCGGCTGCAACTTTCCGTGACTCACAACAACAAACAAAATCATTGAGAGAGAGTGACGGCGAAGCCAAACAAAGATTATTTTCATAGCTCGTGTGGAACGTCGATCGCCCGTCTGTGCCTGGTTATCAACCCACAGTCGTGGTTATTTATATTGTAAGAGCGTGGTGTTGCAAAGGCCCTCCACCCTCTTAAATCGGAGCCCCCTCTTGTACCGCAATAGGGGAGTGGTCCGACATACTAAATCGGGTCGAGTCCGTGACGACCGATTTGGACCCTCTTATATCAGTGCCCCCCATTGTAAAGGTAGATACCCTCCCTCTCACATCGGAGCCATGACTGCCTGCCGCCTTGACGACAAGCACGACAAGGACAAGAAAATCAGCGCTTTGCTGGTGGGTGGGATGCTTTGGAAGATGGAGGCGTGCCACGTCCGGTTGTGGTCGCACGACTGGGTGCTGTGGATGCACGTCGTACGTGTTGATTTGGCACCGATGTGACGACAACCGCTGAACAAGATTCGCCGAATTCTCTCTGGTTCAAACGGGCCCGAAAAATCATTATTTTCTTGTTTTGATATCCATGTGTGGACGTGTGCTCGTGTGCGTGTGTATGTGTTGGTCCCATCTGTTCTGGCGCCACTCTGCACACTTGCCGGCTTATGTACATTTCTGACGGTACCAGTTGGGGGCACAATGTTTTTTTTACGTTGTTCGTGTGTATACGTGTGTGTGTTGTGTGCCAGGCGGGTTCGGCTGAGGACGACGACCTTACCCGGTCCGCAATCAAGGCGTTGCAGGTTCTGCAGGAGAGGGCTAAGGCTGCCGAGGGCATGCCGCTCAAGTAAGTGCACATGTGCACATACATATATTATTTCATGATGATCCGTGCCACCACCTCCTTAGAAAGAAGTATGAGAAAGCCACCAGACGCGTATCACTCGTGAGAGGGTGGGGTTGCTGATCTAGATTGTCGGAGTCAAGCTTGACACCTCCAAACCCTTGTCATCTCCTGCTTTTGTGTGGTATGCGGTCTGTATCGTATGCCTGGCGTGTTTGTGACAGTGGTGCACTCGCCGCCCAGATATGTTAACACGCGGTCGCCCCTGGCAACAATTCTTACCATTGGTTCAGGGTGGAGGCCCTGCAGGCGGCATCTCCGCTGTTGAGGTACACCTCGCTCCTGCCCCCGGCGCCGCACCCACTGGCCAATAGCCACGGGGAGTCCCCCGCTCCCCTCCCTTCCAAGGCCTCCAAGATATCCTCCCAGGTATGGTACTCCCCCGTCTTGTTTCGTCAGGCCACGTAGGAGACACCCCACACACCCGCGCGCTATTTAGCCGAGGAGGTCACGGCAGATCCCTTGTTGGGGCGGGTGAGAAGTCTTGTGTCTGCAGGCCGTCTCTTCCCGGTGCCCGAAACCGTTGTACTCATGAGTGTCTTACTACAGTAGTATCCTTCTTCTTCGCGCGAAAAGTTCCGGTTGGGGGGGGGTGCGGGGTTCCTTTTCTAGCCTTGGCTATCGACTTGTGACTTGGTACCCCCCCGCCCCCCTACCGCCTTACACCCCCACCTCCACACATCCGGACTTGTTTCCGTCGTTGGCACATACCGTCCTGGATATGTGATGGATTAGTTCATGTGGGCCTCCTCAAGTGAAGAGACGTCATTTGCAGACGGTGGATATGAGACTCAATTAACTCTCTGAAGGTGACGGCCGTTTGCACTTGGTTTGGTGTGCTGGGCTGTCCTGCCCTTTGTGATGTGATGCCATGGCACCTGCCTTGGTGGTGATGTTTGGCGCGTACCTCTCTGTTTTTGCGGCCCAGGTGGAGCCCATGGAGGTTCTGGTGCGGTTGGAGACCTCGAGCAAGTGGCCCGATGACCTCGACGCCGTTCGCAGTACTGGGACCGCGTTTCTCATTCGGCTGGCGCAGTGTCTAGAGAAAAAGGTGAGGTGAGGGCGAAAGAGAAGGGCCGTTCATTCCTGCGTTGGTGGTGCAGCAGTATGAGTGTTGGCTGGTTCCCGAGCTCATTGAATCCACGAGTATCTCCTCCGGCCCCGGGTGAAAAACGAAGCTGCGGCTTGTTTATCGTGGGTGGTGACTGGACATTCCGCGTTGAGTGGTGAAAGACGCACGATGTTTTTGACACGGAGAATATTGCCGAGCCAAGGGTATTGAGTAATCAACCCACTTGCATGCTACACAGCGTGTGTTACTTGTTTTCGAATCTGCGTGCCCCCCCCCCCC
>CACKRE030000208.1:15317-27256 GCA_902602495.3 Ectocarpus sp. CCAP 1310/34 | reverse complement strand
TCTCTCTCTCTCTCTCTCTCTCTCTCTCTCTCTCTCTCTCTCTCTCTCTCTCTCCTTGACGATTTTCGTCTCTGTGAGATGGCAACAGCAGCATCCACAAAATCGGAGAATCTATGGCGGAGTGAGTGTGCTCACCAAGGCACGACGAAGAAGTTTCTGACCGTGAACGATGAGGTGGTAGTCACGAACGACACAATACCTATCTGTGCTATAGCTTTCAGGTTCGCTCGTGCCTTTGCTCCCTGTCGAATAGGTGCTGGTTGGCTCTTCGCCTCCTGCTTAGCATCTCTTTTCTCGCTCGGGCCTTGGCGACGGCAGGCTCGATGAAATTTCTCAGCTGCACCCATGCCCCGTTGCTCCGCACCATCATGACGTCCTTGCACAGGAGGTATATTGTGTACAGGGGGGCACAGGGATTTGCATGGCGCTTCCATCTCACATATTGACGGGGGCATATTTTTCGTGAGGTCCCCCAATCCCTTCGTTAAAACTTCAAGTACTAATAAGGTACTTCAAACGTACCTCGAAGGACAACCTGCGCCCCGCAATTCGCCCCCCAAAACATCATGACTCATCTCTTTCACCCCCCTGGTTTACGTGAGGAGAATGTTACTCTCACTTGCTCGTCGTCGAGGTTGATCCATTTCCGCCCCCCACTGTCGAATTCTAGGCGGTGTTTGACCCTCTTGCGGTTGAGCCTGTTTTGCCCATCCATTCAAAACACGGAGCGGATAAGCAGACGGAACCGAACTGCAATTCACACATGGCAAGAACACATTATACTATGTGTTGTTTTGTTCGTGTTTGTACCTTTTCTGGCCTGAAGAACGCAAATATTAGTTCTTTGGTCAGTGATCGACCTGACTGAATGGACACCGGTAGGCACCGCGCAGCTGATGACACATTTCTACCTAGCATTCGCCGTGCGGTGACGACAACTCTCACCGTGTGAGTTGACCCTCCCCCGCCAGGCCTGCGGACGTCGGACGAGTCAGCCATACTCGCATTCCCACGAGACCTTCCTCGAAGGCCAAGGGCTTCACGGGCGACGACTCCCGTAACGCAGCGTTCCACCAATAACTATGGTCCGCGCCCTCGTCCCAGATCTAACGAACAATGGTGGGCAAGGTCAAGTGGTCGATGGGTACGATCGTATGACAGTACGGCAGGAAGGGAGAAAAGAAAGCACAGGAACAAACCCCAGACAAATGTGTCTCACGCAGCAGTGTAGCTTGAAGGAAACCAAGGACGCACACAAATGACCAGCATCGTTATCAAATCGAGGGTGTTTGCACGGTGACGAACGAATAACAGGTGAGAGTGTCAATAGGGATAGGTTCGGCACGGGGGCCCCTGATAGTGTGGGGGGGGAGACGAACTAGTGACGCGAGGTTAGACGTCCACGTGTGACCATGTTTTCGTAGAGCGCAGCTTTCTCTCTCCCATCGACGGCGTTGAGGCAATATTCAAATCGTTGCCACAATGTAAATCCTGTGCATGCCAGGGTTTCCCTACCTCCTCCCAGTGGTCGGTGGCATCTGCTTCGTCGTCATCCTCGCTGCATGAGTCCCTGCAACCATGGAGTCCATCCGAGGTGTATAAGGACGGGCAGGTTCACCAATAAAACATGGGGACTTCCAAGTGCTCAACCGAAGTGTTCATCGTTGACCGACATCCGAGGCTCGGCAAGTCTTGTCACTCTCGATCTTTATAGAACTGCACATTGGGAACTGCGGCAGTCAGCTATCTCCGCAGCAGATATAACACGCGCTCTGGGGTGAGACATCCAAGAGAAAATGTGCCTCATATCCTCACAAGTTGCCTTAGGCTGTGGTGCTGCTGCCATGGTTCATCTGTACACATCAAATCTCAACGTACACACCCACACAGAACCCACCCTCGTCTTCCACACAGAGTATACCATTACACCAACCACATCTCTACACTTGTGAAACAGAAAACACGCAATACCTGCCGGCCTCGTCAACGAGATGCTGGTAGCGAGCACGACCGCCGTCCAACCTCTCCTGGAACTCCATCTCTTGCCTCATAAACACGTGCTGCGCCACCTTGTTCAGACGAACATCTCGCCAACTCATCACGCGACTGCCTCTAAACACCTGCGCATAAGACACGCGAGTGATACGGAGAGGTGGGAGGTGGGAGGGAGGCTCAGCGCAAAGGATGCGTGAATAGGTGAAGTAAAGAACAATCACGCGTGGCGTGGAAGTGTACGTAAAACGCTGCCGTTTTGCCGGGGCTCCTGCTTTTCGATCACCTTCTGGATCTTTCGAGCCGCCCTGCTATTCTTCTTCCACTCTTGGTGCACTCTTCTCCACTCTCCTCGCCCACGGTGCCCCCTGAACGCCGCCTGAAGCTTGATTGCTGTGTTTGGTGTTTGAGTTTTGATTTTATCGAGCGTTCATTATTTGTTCCCGACGCGAACGGAGAACGAGTGTCACGAGCAACTTCCCACCAACGGGGGGCGACATACATACATACCCGACACTGTTGGACACAGGTTATGTGTGCTGACGAACGATTCCACCGAATTTCATCGGGTACCCGTATCTAGCCGCATCAAGAATGCCTAAAGCGCTCCTTCTACGGTGCTTCGGATGCCACCGGCATTGCTCATTATACTTCGGTCCTGCCCGCACACGCAGGGCCACAAGAACGAATAGCAAAAGTGTCTGAACCCACCGGTGCGGTGCCTTGCTCGCTTGACTCTCGCCATCTGGCTCTTAACCTGGGCACCCATATGCTTGCCAATGCAACCCCTCCAGAACGACTGCCGGACACATTAAACCGCCGTAGAGGACGAAGAACGAGTAGGAAAACTACACGGCATCCACGAAATGGAGGGGTGGGGGGATTGGGGGAGCTACCGAGTAGGTAGACAAACAACCTAACGCATGGCAAAACATGCTGGACCTCTTGAGCAGAAGAATGTCCTTTCGTGAGCAATGCCTCGTGCACTGTGTCGTTGGAGACGGGCCACCGACGAGTCATCTCCTGTGGCACAAACTCTTACCTGGAGTTGAACAGCGGCTCTTCGCTCGATCTCTTTTTGCGTCTCTTTTTGCATTTTCAGCTTACTCAGCCAGATTCGCGCGAGGAAACAACGCGCACTGCCCTGATAGGCGAGAGCGGAAGAGGGTAGGGGAAAGGAGAACGCGACCCCCGTGCGGCAAAGGTTACAAACGAGCTGTTGTAGCTTGTCTATAAAGTCGACCACCCAGATGTTGCCTGTTTGCCTGCCCGCGCAGCTGAATTTGTGGCGTTCACACATTGATCCCAGTCAGCCTTGGGTTACCTGTACACGCGTCAACGGAAGTGGGAATCCACGAATCTAAACAAAGTGTTTAATCTCCCCATAAAAAGACTCCCCGATTAGGACGAATGGGTCTTACGTCGAATCCCCGAACATGTCAGGCGTTCCAGGATGGTCGACAAATCGATTGGTGGGTCGTTTCGCCATGGGGAAATAATATTGCCAAGCCCCCCTCTAAGCTTGCCTCCACGTTTGACCACCAGTCGGTCGGCCTATGACCCAGAATTGAAAAGGGCTTAAATACCCTATGGATGCACAAGTTGATCACATCGCACTTGGCACAGTCTTGCCTTTTTTGGGTTCACATAGTCAGGCGTTTCGACCGAGATACTTCATTGTCAACTCGCCTGAATCTTGCCCGAGCTGATTTCAATATCTCGCATCCTCTGTCGCTTCACCTCCCCCCATGCCGCGCACCGTTTAAGGCCAATCCACCCCCGCACCGTGGCTTGTATTCGCACAACCGCTGCATGTTGAAGCTCCTGAAAAAGGGGAACATTTCGGTATGCGACGCGACTATTTATTCGACGAGGGTGTCGTGCAGTGGAAGGGTCGGGCGCTTCGGACGGGCAGAGACGTGTTTGTTGCACTATTTATTCTCTTCGACCCGGAGCCGCCAAAGGGTGTCCACCTCGGTTCTAACGATCACATGGCCGGGCCACGAACATGCCGTGATAAAACTATACAACGGCGCGGAGGTTGAATAAGCGTGCAGTCGCTTGGCTGCCTTGACGGAAGCCAATGCTACCATTAGCAATGGTAAGAAAAAAAACAGAATTCATTTTTGCTGGTGTAAGACGCCCACGTTCAGCGACTTGTTCTGACGGAATCACCTGCTTCCGATCTTCAAGCATCGCTTCGATGACCGGCTGCCAGCGTTGATTGCGTGTTCGACAGGCGGTGTTTTGAGAGGCAAAAGTTTTTGTTAGTCTGTTGTATTGACCATCATGGTGAGAACAAAACGAGTTTTCATGTTTCTCTCGTCGAAACAGGTCAAGGCAAACGACCAACCCATACCTTTCCTCGCATGAATGGCATCCAACTAACGGACAAAATCCCGAACGGGTGTGGTCGCGCTTGAAAATTAGTAAGTATTTCGAAGGGTACCCTAGGTGGAGGCACCGTTGACCGAAAGTGAGTAAAGATAAGGAGATCGAAACGGCGATTGAACAGACTAGACGCAGGCATCACACGAGGGTTATTCCAACCGCCGCCTGACTCGCTCCTGACCCGTACGCCCCTAGTAAGTGCAACGTAGCAGTCCAGAAGACATTTGCACATACATACCCCTATCAGATTGTCGTCCCTCCTGGCCATGAAACCTCGGAAAATGGCTTGGATAGGCACGGCTCGGCTGCCTTTTGCCAGCAGTGCGCGCTTTTCCTCCCGCAATACGCTGACCCGTAGGCGAACTCTGCTCGACGGACGTTGCATTGGAGGTAAATTTCTTCCGTAGTTTGTCGGACGTTCAGCAGTATTCGTAGGCCACCGAACGCATGTCGCCCCGTTGGTCCTAAAAACTTGATTGTGGGGCCACAGACTATAAGATTTTGGATTGCCAAAACGGCGACTGTTCCCCAACGCCTGCTACTCAGTCTTCGTCGGTGTCTCGGAGGTCCTCCAACCGCGTTGGGAATTTCGGTCGTCAGAGACGCTCGCAGCAAATCGTTCCGCTAGAGTACCATTGCCCGCAGCAAGTTGTTCTTGTGTTATTCCATGGTATAGATAAAGCCCAGTACTCCGCCTGCTTCCGTTGGGCATTGGACCATTTTCCTAAACTATTGACTTGACTAACGTGCTACGTAGCACAACGAACACCCCACCTGTGTGCCCTATACACTCGCTGTATCTCGAATGCCGCCTTGTTTTGCTTCCTGAGCAGACGTGTCTCCCACCATACCAACTGCAAGCGTTGATGGGAGCGTCGGCGGAGGAAGTCGGTTCGAGAAAAGACACGAGCCAGTCGAACTGTGGAACAGTTGACGTGGCTGAAGAGTGGGGGGGGTCCGGAGTAACAATTGTAGCAGGTGGGTGCCCCCGAGAGCTAAGGACACAACAAGCACAAAAACAGTCAGAAATCTTGGGCTCACCCTTTTGTGATAGCGATAGTAAGCCGCCTGGATAGTGCAAACCGCAGCGTCGGCTTGGGCGTAGGCGGCTCTCCGCGCGTCCGCCAACTGCTTTTTGTATCTTCTCCAACACCTCTGCAAGGAGGGTTCACAACGCAGTAGACGATGACGGTTTCCGCTTTCGCCAGGGCTACCAGGGTCGCCGCCATTAGGGCTCGATGTTGGTGAGGCCTTCACACAGACACTTGCAAATCTTCAGAATGTTGTGTATGTCACGATACAAGCGAAGAAAAGACTTTCACCAACGGAAATAAATACGCACGACCAGCGAAAAACCGAAAAACACGTGAAGTCTGGGTTGATCGCCTGCCTCATAGAGAAAAAGAAGACACCCATCAATACGAAGAAGGAAGAGCGCCAGAAACACACGCTCTACGGAAAAATTATAGAGCGTCCGTTCAGGCTTTAGTCTGTCGTTGACGGTACCTGGATAGCGCGCACCGCTGCGAGCTCGATAGCCTTGTGCGATTCCTCTATCTGACGTCAATGGATAAACGCAGACATTGGCCGAAGCGGGCGTTAGTTTCTGGGGGCTTGGCCGCGAAGCAAGGGCAAGTAGTGTGTGCGCATTGAAGCCCGCTCGCGCTCTCTGTTCCATAGGTCTCGTCAAAATACACCGAAAGCGACAGGTCGTCAGACAAAGGTCGGGGTTAGGGTAGAGCAGCCCCTACCGTTGCAAACATACGCAGAGGTCGCACAGCACGCCGTGAAGGTATCAATCATTGGTGTGTACGTCAGTGCTGCGCCGGTGATTGGCGAGGGGTACAACTGGGGACCTGCAAGTCACGAAAACACCGGACAAGGGGTTTCCGGTCGTCGCTGTTGCAGATAATAAGCCGTTGCCCCTCGAGTCTCGCTGGGAGCGGGAGAGGGATGGTGTCTGCACGAGCCATACAATGGTAGCACCGCCCATAGACTGCCAGGGAGCATGGATAGCGCTCGGGAACAGAAAAAAACAAAGTGGGTGGTAAACGACCGTCCATCAGAAAGGACCACGACGCTGCCACGAATATCCACGATGAAGATGGCGTGCTGCGTGCGCTGCGTTAACGAAATATCGCCATCGTGCTATATTACGAACGTGATGAACTTGAACTTAAACACCCCGTCTTCTAACTTGTGGCAGCCCGCACCACGGCGAGGCCCATACCTAGTCAAGGGGTTCACTGCTTGAAGGTCCGTTTCGAGAAAGGCGATGGACTCACCCTGCGGTCTATCATGCTCCTTTGTGGTATAAAGCCGAAGAACGTCTTTGCCTCCTGAACCAGCGCCGGCCCGACGCCTTCGATTAGGCCGTGCAGCCCCGCGAGACCAACTTCTACACAGCCGGTAATGTTGAGCGTATGGAGGCCCGGGCAGTTCTGAGCTAGGCAACAGACGCCTCGCTCCGTTACCTGTAGAGTCCAGTGGGTTGTTCGAGAGAGAGTGCACTTCATTCCAACAGCTTGCTGTATCGTGTACCATATCCATGACTTGCAGACACAGAATACGGCAAAGTATCGGGAGCGTCATATCGTGCAGTTTTTTTTGCCTCGTTCGGCGCAAGACAAACCTCAGAAAGCCACGGCAGTGGTGGCGATCAGAGCGCATGGACATGATGCAGCACAAACATGGGGGCACTCCGTAGAAGCGAAGAGGTAGCCCGACAGAGAAGAGCGCTACGAAAGTACCCCACGGTGAGATCAGTCTGCGGCGGGAGCCCAGCCGCTCATATCACAAACGCAAGAACTAGCCAAAGTTTACTGCCTAGTCCTCCAAAGATGCATCGCAGCTTCTCATGGTGCTCCAAATCGTACCATCAACCCAGCACAGGCATCAACTCTTTCAGAGGAAGGACACTTGCCTCCTTGGCTCCGGCAATGTTGAGCGCCTGCAAAGACCTGCACCCCCGGCTTAGAGCAGACACACCCGCATCGGTCACACGACCGATGAGCGCCACATTGAGCGACACCAACCGGGGGCAGTGCTTGCTTAGGGCAAGGAGAGCTCCATTCTGCGGAGGCGTCCAAGCAAGACACATCAATATGTCAGGCAGGAACAACAGGGCCTTAAAACTGTTGGCACCGTTGCTCGTGGTCAGTCAACGTCAACTGCAGCCTCGAATTATTTCGCGGGACGTGACAATCATATTGTGCTCTACTTTCTGCAGTGATAAATTTTGAATAGAAACCAGGCGATAGCACATGTACACGGGAATAGAGAAGCAACAAAGAACAAACCTTGACTTTTCCGCAGTGGTACAGGTTGAGCACGGACATGTTGGGGCAGCCTCGGGCGATGTATTGTACGCCTTTCGTGGTTACCTGTCGCACGGAGATGCACAACAATAGGTTAGCGCGGGGCACCACTGATTTCTCGCCTATTCGAAACTAACGTTACATCACGCTAGCTCCAGGCATTTCTTGCAGCATGATATTCTCAACGTCTAGTCAAGCCAACTATCACGAATGGCTGACCTATTAGACCTAAATGGTTGCGTTCAACAACAGCCTGTGAAAAGTTGGCATATTTGACGGGTGTACACGTTGGGATTGCCGCATGAGAAACGCCTCTCGTTACCCAGAATCTCAGTCAACCCACTGACAATGAGGATCCTGCTAGTATAGGGTGCCTGTGGAGCACAGTACCTTGTCACAACCGGAGAGGTTGAGGAAGCGCAATCTCGGACATCCTTTGGCCAGCACTCGGAGAGAAACGTCAGACATCCGTTTGCAGTCCGCCAGGGAAAGTGATTGCAGCAAGGCGCAGCACGAACCAAATCCTATCGCACCACCAAGGTACGCGACAGCCTAGAGAGGAAATTGGAGGTGTTGAGGAGGAAGGCAGTGTAAATGCGGTGTGATGCACTACTGCATATTTGTGCAGTGCTTGAAGTACTTGTGGAACCAACAGTAGTGCCGTGCGACACCGCTCTCGCATACCTAAGAACCGCAGTTCCACACAACAAATCGATTGTATGGCACCCTCACATATCTGCATCGCTGAACCCCACCTCATCGTTTAATCCTGTACAGTCAGAGAGGTCAACGCTCGTCAGCGTACTCTTGCAGTACTCCACCAGCGCCCGGACACCGAGGTTGTTCAGCTGCAACATGGTCGACAGATGTCGAACACGATTGGGCCACTGTTCAATACGACTGCGGGTTGTAGTTGGCGCAACAAAGCCCGATAGGACTAGATGAGGTTCGGGAACTTTCTTAGCCGAGATCGCGAATTGGAAGGAAGCTCATACCATGTAATGTAACGCTTGGCACACGCACGCTGTATCGAACGTTGTAGGCACGCATGCATCGTACGCAATGTTGAATGTTGGACGAGGAAAAACGAGGAAAAACTCAGTAGAGAGCGCCCAGCGTTTCGCAGAAGCATTCACGCACGTCTTTGGCAATTGCGTAATCAATTCGAGGTACGGTACCACCCTCAGCTGTGCTGGCAACTTGACCGCAACGCCAGGAATATCACCTGGCGACACGAGGTGAGGTTGATGGTCCGGAGGCAAAACAGACGGGCGGCGAAGACCCCAAGCATTTCGTTTGTTGTTTCTGTTCTGCTGAGGTCTACCTGTGTCGAACACAGATAGTAGGGGCACAAACATGCGTCGGTCGGTTGCATGTCGCAGCTATCCTCGAGCGCTACGTGAGTGACGAATGTGTCTAGATGATGTGGGAAACTATACTTGTACCTGCCGTACTTTGCCATGAGGTTCGCCGTTATTATTGTTGAGAGCAGCATACGTCGGACGACTTCACCAAATATTATACCGCACAACGCTCAACACAGCTTGTGGTGCAAGAGCATGTCCAGCTAGCAAGCCAGCTAGCAAGCCACATCGTTTATATGGTCCGCAGAAAACACATCCAGTGTACAAAACCGAATCCGAAGGACATCGGACAACAACGAACTAGAGGAAAGTATGATGCTGGTGCCCATGATTCTCGATGAGCCAATGACACCGCTTGGTAGGCTTACCGTCTGAAGAGAGCCCCCAACGGCCAGGCATAAGCTACGGAAAGACAGGAGGCGGACCCCTTTCCAGCCGCTGAGGTCGATCGAGCCGAACAAGTGGCACTTGCGCGTCAGCTCCGATAATTCCTTGGGATCTAGTCCCCCCAGCTTGTGCTGTTTCAGCTTGACTTCTTGGAGTGTAGGAGGAATCTCTGCCAGCGCAATACTGCAGCAGAACAAACACGTTTCTTGTGCATTTAGATGTGAACAATTGGCTTTTGGCATTACGTACTCGCATATCCCTCAGATCCTACTATTTTATGTGCATGTGTCTGTGCTTCCTAAATCTCCATATCCTTATCTCCACACTCGGACGTGTTTATGTTCTTGCAGGCCCAGTACAAATTCTGCCTCTATCCGTAGACTTCAGACTACATGTAGTCTAGTCTACTGCTGTAGTTTTTTTTTCTTTCACGCATGCCCTGTCGGGGCAAACTGCAGCAGATGGGCTGCTGAAACTCTTATCTTCGCTACCTCCTGACCCCAAACGCAGATGAAAGTTTCATGGGATTCGGAGGGAGACAGCAGCAATCTACTATGAACGGTTCTCGAACTGGGACAGTGGTGTACCAACACGCTCGTGCCTCCACTACTTGGCTTGGTAGCATCCAACGGCTCACCGTACTTTCTCCGCTTCTCGTTCTTTCGGAGGTCTTCTTTCGGTCGACATCATTCGTTTCGCCAAGAGAGTCCCCCATTCGGGACCCATTTCCAATCTACGATTGTCCCGGTCGAGCTCCATCGTTATCACCTTCAACTACCCTCGCAAGCAGACCTCTTCGGTTCTCTCCCCTTGTTTTGGGTTGGCGGTGAAATAGGTTACGTTTCAAACCAATGCATACATTACACCACTGCTGTACATCGATGCACGCCGCACTCTCCTCGCCCATCGCCCAGGCAGGTATAAAGATATGAGTACGTCAGACCACGTATTCACCAACGTCCAGGACTAACTTAGGTACAATTTGTGTGCTTTGAAGCCCAAAAAAATGCGTTTACCGTGCATGTGATATTTTTGAGACAGAGGTGTCTAACTAGACTAGTCTACTACTGCGCGGTAGAAAAAGTGGAATTTATCGCCGGAGTCCGACACGCAACATATAATTCATGGGTCCAGAGGATCAACTCAACAAACTGTATGCCACAAGAAGGATACGAACTACAGCTTTCGAATGCATCCCTTTTCATGAGGCGCAGACAAAATGTCGAAGAGTCATTCATACAATGGGATGAATTCCCACAATATGCGGCGGAACTAAGAACCCTCAAGTTTGTCTTTTTTCCCTGTTCGCTGAAGAAGCTCGGCGATCCAAAGTGCGTGAAGGTCAGTACTTACCGTGGCGTGTGAGACGCCCAACGAGATGACCGTTCGTCTCGGGGTAACCTGAGCCGGGAAATCGAACGAAATACAATCTACTAAAGACTCCTGGGTTCCCACGTTAAATTGACACGAAAATTTTGGACTGAGATAGATTGACACAAAAAAAGTGACAGTTGGCAAATTGACACGAAAAAATATTCCGCCGCACGTTGCCTGGCGAAGGCCAGCAGCGGCGCAGCCTCAAGTACGTCTCGTGTCAAAATTCTGGTCTCGTGTCAAAATTTCGTGCTCGTGTCAAAATTCCTGACACACGTGGGACCCATGCATGTATTCTGACCTGTGATTCTGACATGAAAAAGTGCGGCGTAACCTCTCGTGTCAAAATTCTGACGTCTCGTGTCAAAATTTTGGTCTCGTGTCAAAATTTCGTGCTCGTGTCAAAATTCCTGACACACGTGGGACCCATGCATGTATTCTGACCTGTGATTCTGACATGAAAAAGTGCGGCGTAACCTCTCGTGTCAAAATTCTGACGTCTCGTGTCAAAATTTTGGTCTCGTGTCAAAATTTCGTGCTCGTGTCAAAATTCCTGACACACGTGGGACCCATGCACTGTGTCCCGCAAAAAAAAAAAAAGTACTTGTTGCTGTCTCGAAAAGAAGTACTTTTTTTCGCACAAGTTTGATTGTGCTTTTATTATTAGCATCGACCGCGCTAACCGGCTGACCAATGAAAAGACGTCAGTCTTAGTGCGGTTGAAAACACAAAACACTTCTATCTACCATGAACTGGGACCCCGTGAGGGGGCAGCATGGGGGAGGCTAAACTATCCTTCGGATTAAAAACAGAAACAGCAGCAACAGACGAAAAATGCACGCGTCTACCAAGGCTATTACCTAGTACTCGAGTTCGTTTAGGAGTACTTTCACCAGTGTCCTCCTTGTTTTCGCTACCATCATTCTGATCCTCATTTCGACAAGAAGAATCTCTGGGCAGTTCTTCCCTAGCCCTACGTTTCTTGTTGTGGGGAAGGTCATCTGGCTCAAACCCTTTTCCTGCTCCATCGTCGTCTTCGTCCTCCTTTCTTCCCTTTCCCTGCTCCTTTCTCCCCTTTCCCTTTCCTTCGTCTTCGTCACTCCCAAAAGAATTA
>CACKRE030000207.1:211288-239227 GCA_902602495.3 Ectocarpus sp. CCAP 1310/34 | reverse complement strand
GGCGTGCTCCGGTAGAACGACCGTTGCTTGGAAGCCGTGATCCTGTCTTGTACGCTGGTGCGGGCACGAAATAATGTCGTGTCCGCTCGCCAGGGCGTCGTGCAGTTGATCTTCTACGAGTCCCACCGCGCATCGAGTGTGGTAGTGACATGCCCAGGGCGGAGACATGGCAGCCCCCTGACCTATTGATTCGTGAAAAACTCCGCAGAGATGGCGAGGCGCGTGCGTTTTACTCGCCTCCCGTGCGGTCGAGCGAGCCACGTCCCTCTCCGATCTCGCTACTCGAAAAGCCTCAGAAACTACGTCGTTCCCGTGCTGCTGTTCCAAGCTGGTACTCGTCTCTGAGATGGTGGACCCTATACGGCACATGGGACAGTGGAGGGTATCGCCAAGTCGGGGAGGGGTCGTGATTTTCAATTCCCTATGGAACCTTACTTGAAGCGCCATGAGATTTGTGCTGCCGTAGCCGAGGTTGTCCGTCGGCGGGGAAACACAATAAACAAAATCTTCGGCGGACCGGACCCTCTTTTTTTCAACTGGCCAAGTAGACAATTTTCGGTCTTCTTGTTCGTCACAGGAGGCCGAAGCTGATGCTCAAACTGGGGGAGGGTTCATGGTTTGCGATTCCCTACCGAACCATACTCGCTCGGGGCAACACGTCATGGACATGGCACGAATAAAATCCCCTTCACGAAAACTGCTGAAATTCATGCGTGGGTGGGTGAGTGGGGGGGACTCCACAACAATGAAACAGTCGATGAGGTTCGCGTTGTTCTGGGGCCCTACCGCCGAAAACCACCGCCGCCGCTCTGAACCGCTGGAAGCTGTCACACAGCACTGCATGTGCGGCCAACCGTAGGGCCCATGCGCATTGCTTGACGGAAAGAGGCGGCGCCCATCGCCTCACATGCAGCAGCCGGGTACACGGGTAGCCTCCTACGCAGCAAGATTAATAAAACGATTGCCGTAGGCGTTCGATGTTCTTGGGGCGCTAACGGCGAAAATGCTACGAAAGAGAGGTAGACTACAAAGGAAGAGAGGCTCGAAAAGACATGACATGAGCTCTCGAGAAGGCACTCACTCTCATCCCTCTGGCGCACCGTAGGCTTGAACACGTGTAACGAACGGCGACATCCGATGTGCGCTCAGCAACAACAAACAGCTCACAACAAACAGCTCACAACAAACACGACAGAAGAAAAACAGTCGTCGTTTCCGAAATGCTGTGGAGATACCATGTACGTTGGTGGAGACTTTTTTGTCTGGTATGAAGTGGAAACAAAGAAGAACTTGACTATGTGTAGACTGGAAGCACTACGGATGAACAATTATCTCAATGCGCTTGCCGTCGCGATAGATGCGCACCGCTACCGCTATAGAACGAGCAGACTGTTGTCTAACCTGACTACGAAAACCGTACGACCATTGCAGCACATTCCGAGCATAACAGCAGCAACCGCAGCAGCAGCAGCCGCTTGTGTACAAATGGATTGCCGTACCCTTCTCGCGATAAAAGTATCTCAGGCAGGAACCACAGGAGGGGGTCCAACCCCCCCTCCTATGTGACCCCGGTTGGGTCGTCTAGCTCGTGGAAGCCGAAGATGGGAGCCAGAGGGGCAGACGACAGAGTCGAATGATGGGAGACAACAAAAACAAATGGTCACTCAAGAACAAACGCAAAAGAAAAAGAAAAAAGATGCGGCGCGCAGCCCGCAGGACCTGTGGAATAAAGTAGGACACAGCACTATTGCGGCAGTTTACAAGGTCGTACATGATTGGTTCTAGAGGAATAAGTGTCGGTTCACGTGTGACGTTGTTGTTGTTGTTGTTGTTGTTGTTTCTCACATTGGCTCGATAGTCCACAAAAGATGGGGAGCCCGTGGTCTCAAAACCCGGCACATGCGACGCCGCGAGGAAACGAAAACAAAAATAGGGTACAAACCACTCGGAAAAAGAAACAAAATGAAGAAAGAAAATAACAGGTACCTCACCGACCGTTCGAGAAAAGAGCCCTCATCTATCTTAGACTTATTTCAATAGATAGAGATGGATTTGTTATGTGTTTTGAGAAAAAAGAAAAAGAAAAATAAAATAAAATACATGAGGACGCTTCCCACACCCACCTGAAGAAAAAATCAAAGGGTAACGTACCGGCACCAGGCACTAAAGAGGCGGCAGATGCGCCGACAGCAAGATGTACAAAAACAAAAGCAACAGCAAAAGCGAGATCAAGGTACCCAACACAGCAGAGTAGGCAGGGAGGACATGAAAAAAAAGAACGTGTATGAAGACGAATGCGGCGTGGCTTCGACGATGAACATGTGGCTTGCCTCGTCGAGGTCAGTCCTGAACAATGAAGAGCTGTATGGTGTGTCAACCAACGGTCTTGCATCTCTGAGGTTAGGAAACTAACACGAGGGCTCCTCACAGCACAAACGATTGGAGAGTAAGAGTCTGCTGCGGTTGAGGCGAGGTGAGCTGCAACGACAAACAATCTGCAATTGTCGGAAGGCAAAAATAAATAAATAAATAAACAATAGGGTCCTGGTCACGCAGAGTGGTCAGGAGATGGCAGGGCGAGGCAGAAGTGCTGGACGCGGCGGCAGTGCCGCGGATGGCGAAGCGAGTCCCACTCGGGTGAGTGTCAGCGAGGTGATGCTCGGCTCCACCCAGAAGCCGCCCGAATATGGGAAGACACTGTTCGCTGCTGCATGGAGGCGGTTTCTGCTTCGGTACGCGGGGTATAAGCGCGTGGTGGGGAGAGGCAGCGAAGGTCGGGTGGTGCAAAGGCAGCCTACTTCGATATCCGAGTTGCTGCTGGTGCACATCCGCAAATGCTTGCCTTCTCTGTACTTCGAAGGCAAGAAAAACCTGACGGAGGCAGAGCTGCTGTAAGGTCTGTCGCCTATCGCCGAAATTTCGGGAGAGGCGTTGGTTTAGTCAGCCTAGGCGAAGGCGGGTGTGACCCGCGCGGCTATCATGAAGCCGGGCGCTTCGGTGCTGGAACGAGTGTATGCTGTTCATAGTGCGTTGGGATACAACCCGGCGGAGAACCCGAATGTGGCGCGGCTGCAACGCGACGCCGACGACGAATGGTTCGAGGAGTCGGCGCACGTTGTCAGCAAGGCTCTGGTGAAAGGAATTTCGCCTCCAGAGTTTAAGGCAAACGTCGAGAGCTCTCTGGATCTCCAAGGAAACTGGAAGGAAGATCCTGGATGTGTCTTTGCTGTCATGGTCAAGGAGGCAACTGAATGGAAAAAGATAGAGAAGGTCTACGCGGAGCGTTAAGCCTGTAGTGGAGGTCGTGCTGCTGGGGAGAAGTCGGACAACGCTGCTCGTGGGGATGCGTCTCGCAAGCCAAGGGGACAGCGTTCCGGCGGTGGGCAAAGTGGCGAGTCCGGCTCTTCTGGGAACTGCTGGATATGCGACAAGCCAGGCCATTTCGCTCGACACTGCAAGAAGGCCTCGTCTGAGAAGTCTGGGGGCAAGCCTGCGCCGGCGGCGGCAGGGTCTGGAAAGTCACCAGCGCGAACTCATCATCAGCAGCAGGCGGGTCAGCAGCGAGCAGGTCAGCAGCCGGGATCAATCGTCCAAGGTAGGGACGCTTTTTCGGAGGAGCAGCAGCAAGGTGACGGCGATGGCGTGGCAGCGTCACTTCCCTCGCCGCCTGTTCCCGTTGAAGGGACTACTTTGTCGCCTGACGCTACGACGGTTCCAGCGAGGCGGTCCCAGACCATGGATGGCGTTGAGAGCCTGCACGCCGAAGGAGTCGACGTCGATCGCATTGGTACGTGGTGTTCGGCTGATTTGTCTGCCCCAAGAGCAACTGATTCTACGGTGTGCCCGGTGCAGGCGGTGCTGGACTCTGGGTCAGATCCGACGTAATTGTCTGAGCGTGTCGCGCGCAAGCTACAAGCAAGCTTTCCTAGTAGTCCGATCACGCATCCTTTTGAGGGTGCGCATCATGTCCGGATGGCAGACGACAGTTTAGTGCCTACAACAAAAAAGAAATCACCGTTGCGGTTGGCGTTGTACACGGAGTGGGGTCCGGTGGTGTTGGAGCCATTCCGTTTTTCCATCATGCCTAGTGAGGACGACACGATCCTCCGTGGAGGAGCAACCCTGAAGAAGTTGGAGATAGACGTATAAAACAGTCTTGCCGCTCACGCACGGCAGAAGGCTATCGCCTCTGTAAAGGGGGTGGAGAACCCGGCGTTCCATGAATGACGGCGTGTTGCTGTGGCGGTCGAGGCGCTGCAGCACAACAACGAAGAAGAACCGGTGGACGGTCATGATGAAGCGGTGACTCGGGCGTTGTCTCGAAGACCCAACATATCTATGGCCACGGAAGAAGAGGAGGTCCAGTGTATGGTTGCTCTGGATCACGCGGTTCAACAGGCCGCGGGAAACGGCTGTCGTCGGCGGGTGTGACACGTCTGAAAGAAACCCTTGGAAGGCGGTTCGGCGCATTTCGTCGGGCGCTCCGAGGGGATCCTCCGCGAAGGTGGAGCCACTGAAGGTGACTCTCAAGCCTGGCGCGCAACCTGTCAAGGCGAAGGCGCGTGATCACTCCCCGCAAAAGCTACGCGGCTGAATGGATGCATGGCGGCTCTGGTTGCCATGGGTATGGTCGTGAAGACTATTCCGGCGGTGTGGGCGGGCGAGCCCGGCCATGGCGGTGCCCAAGCCAGGCCGTGAGGGTGAGTATCGTCTTGGTAATGACTACTTGCGCGCGAATCTGCAATGCGAAAAGGTGCCAATCGTCGTGCCCAGCCAGGAGGTGCAGGTGTCCATGTTACAGGGCGCGACGTGCTTCNACTGAAGGTGACTCTCAAGCCTGGCGCGCAACCTGTCAAGGCGAAGGCGCGTGATCACTCCCCGCAAAAGCTACGCGGCTGAATGGATGCATGGCGGCTCTGGTTGCCATGGGTATGGTCGTGAAGACTATTCCGGCGGTGTGGGCGGGCGAGCCCGGCCATGGCGGTGCCCAAGCCAGGCCGTGAGGGTGAGTATCGTCTTGGTAATGACTACTTGCGCGCGAATCTGCAATGCGAAAAGGTGCCAATCGTCGTGCCCAGCCAGGAGGTGCAGGTGTCCATGTTACAGGGCGCGACGTGCTTCGGGAAACTTGATCTGTTGCAAGGGTACTGGCAGATGCCGTTAGCGGAGAGCGCGCGTGAAAAAATTACCATCGTCACACCGGAAGGGGTGCCAAACGCGACGGAACACATTCAAGCAGTGATGACGGAAATCCTGCAAGGATTGAACTGCGCAGTCTGTGTCGATGTCGTAATTTGGCGGGGTATCGACGAGACTGATCTGCTGAACACTCCGGGCGAGATACTTCGGCGTCTAGAAGACAGGTATTTTCGCCGATGCGCACAAGTGTCTTCGCTTTGGCACGAAGATCAGGTGGCGTGGCAAGGCATACTCTGGTGGACAGGTGGCCCACGATCCTGCGCGTCTTCAAGAATTGGCCAACATGCGGAGGCCTGAGACGGCAGGAGAACTGATGCAATTGTTGCAAGCGGTAAATTGGTTGCGAACATCGTTGCCGCGGCGGGCGGAGGTGGTGGAGCCTCTCCGACGCTTGCTGGAGGAGCACCTGGCGTCGGCACCACTTCGGACAATAAGGATTGCGTCTAATTGTGCGGTTAAGAGCGAGGCGTGGACGGTCGGCACGGTTGAGGCGTGGACATCGGCACAGGATTTGGTGGCACATGCGGTGGCGTTGTCGCATCCGAAGGATGGTTTTGCTGTGCTGATGTTTCCCGATGCATCAAACGAGCATTGGGGTAGTTTCTTGACGCAGGTGCCACAGGAAGAGCTGGAGCACGGAGTGTCCGTGGAACATGTGACCCACGAGCCGCTCGCCTTCCTCAGTGGTACGTTCAAGGGCTCTCAGATGAGGTGGGCGACTATTGACAAAGAGGGTTTCGCCATCGTTAGCACGTGCAAGCGGCTTGACCACCTGCTGTGGGGCGGTGTTAGTGTATTCACAGACCACCGCAATCTCGCATACATATTCAATCCTGATGCGTGCGTGTCGTCGTTGCCAAAGACTTCTGCCCAACGTCTGGAGCATTGGAAGATGGTGTTGGCGCAGTTTTCATACTCCATCATGCACATCGCTGGCGAGAGAAAATGCTGGGGGGACTTGCTGTTGAGGTGGGTCAACGTTCCTGCAGTGAAGGTTGGGGTTGCGGCTGTGTTTGCACCGAGCGAAACTGACGACACGATGCCGTCGAAAGAGGTTATTCGTCGAGCTCAGCACAGTGCGCACGAACAAGTCAGAACTAGGGCGCATGGAGCGGAGGTTTTCATGGCGCCGCATGGAAAGATCGTGAAGGATGGCGAAGGAATTTTTCGAATGAAGGTGAAAGGGCGCGAGGTCATGTGAATTCCTGAAGATGCCAAACAACTACAACAACGCCTGATGGTCTGTGCTCTTATGCAAGGCGCGGGACATCGGGGTACGGTGGCAACTTTGCAACGATTGCAAGAGTACTGCGGTTGGTTTCACACGGAAAACCAGGTCAAAGAGTTCGTTAAACAGTGCTTGCATTATGTAGATTCAAGGGCGGGTGAAATGATTCCAAGGCCGCTGGGGAAACAGTGCATGGCACTAGGCCGGGCGCAGTGATTCATTTTGATTATCTGTATGTTGGAGAGAGTGAGCCGTTAAATGTCGATGGCTTGGATGAACGAGTTGGATTCAAATACATATTAGTGGCAATGGATGATCTTAGCAACTTCGTGTGGTTAGAACCAACGGAGTCATGCACGACCGCTGTAACAGCCAAGGTTTTGCTCAACTGGTGTAAGACTTTGAGTGTTCCGCAGATGATGTGGGTCAGCGATACCGCATCGCACTTTAAGAATCAAATCATGAACAAACTCGAACAAGCTCTGAACGGGAAGCACAAATTCGCGGTAGCGAGTATGCCACGGAGTAGCGGAACTGTAGAACGCATGATGAAAGAAATTGTGCGATGTTTGAAGGCGGTCTTGCAGGAAGAAAGGCGCGACTTGCGCGAGTGGGTAGATTTAGTCCCGGCTGTACGGTGGGCTCTGAATACCGCTTGTCGTCAACGTTACGCGAGCACACCGTATCATGTCATGTTTGGTAGGGCACCTCGAAATAGATTTTTCCACGCTAGCGTTCGCGACTGGAGAAGACTGGCAATTAGACGGGCTAGATGAGGAAGGGCTGAAACGAAAGGTGATTGATGTAATGGCTGTTCAACAGGAAATGCATAAACAGGCGCAGGAAATGGTCAAACAGAATCGTGAAAAACAACGGGGGCATGCTAACCGAGGGAGCTGCCTAATTTTGAGGTTGGTAATTTGGTACTCAGGGCGCGGGTGCGTACTGTAGACCGGGTTCGACGTCGACACTCATGATGACGTGGACAGGTCTGTGGAAAATGGTCGAGGCTAAGAGTAAGCATGTATACCAAGCGCCAAACATCGTTTCAGGAGACGTACACGACGTGCATGTAGCTCGACTAAGGCCTCATTCGGATAGCGAGTTGGAAGCGACTTCCGAGTCAAAGAATGTTTTTCAGCATGCGTACACACAGGGCGCACTCGCGACGTCTGCTATTGTAGGCATTGGTGAAAATCCTCACGAGGACGGAAAAATACAACAAGGTAGAATGGGTCGGATTCGAGCGCGATGCAAGTACCTGGAACCTGTTGGAAGAGTATGGGAAGATGCTCCGCAATTCGTAAGGTTGGAGTTGCGTAAGATGGGGCCTGACCAAGGCGTTCGTGCTAGGGTGCAGTCGGAATATGGCATCGACCTGTAGTCTGGCGGATTCATGTATGAAGTATTCTCAACAATAATTTAAGGAGGAGAACGTTGTAATGGTGTTATCATAGACTAGTAGGAGACTGAGGCCGTTATCATTCAAACCGCATACATGAATGGCATGACGCAATGTCAGTGTCGATATATTTCGTTTTCAAGCTACCGTAGAGATCTACTTTCAAGTAGTACGTTGCTTTGGAGGGTGCTGTGGAATAAAGTAGGACACAGAACTATTGCGGCAGTTTACAAGGTNGTTTTCAAGCTACCGTAGAGATCTACTTTCAAGTAGTACGTTGCTTTGGAGGGTGCTGTGGAATAAAGTAGGACACAGAACTATTGCGGCAGTTTACAAGGTCGTACATGATTGGTTCTAGAGGAATGAGTGCCGGTTCAAGTGCGACGTGTACGAAGAGGAATGCGGCGTGACTTCGACGATGAACATGTGGCTTGCCTCGTCGAGGTCAGTCCTGGATAATGACGAGCTGTGTGGTGTGTCAACCACGGGTCTTGCACCTCTGAGGTTAGGAAACTAACACGAGGGCTCCTCAGAGCACAAACAAACTCCCTCGATTGGACGAGGTGTCCACAGACCCTCTTCCGCTGTTTCGCCGGCCGTTCCCGTGGCGAAAGGAACAGTCAAGGCCGACTCTTGCCGGCCACAGGAAGCGGAAGCTGCTCAAACTCGGGGAAGGGCCATGGTTTGCCATGCTAGAAAGGCTTACCCCATTAGACTACTCAGTCAGCGCTGACTGGTCTAATGGTGTAACTTTATCTTACAAAAGATATACTCTCGGCTCGTAGCCACCCGGCTGGTCACTGGGAATTTAGAAGTAGAGATCTCCGGGGACGGACCCCTCGCCAGGCGCTGCAGGAAAAAAACTAAGGGTGCTTGTGAAAGTGACCAGCGGGGTTTCGAACCTGTGCGTGTAAGGTAAGCCTTCAGTTCTTTTCCTGCAGAGCCTGGCGAGGGGTCCGTCCCCGGAGATCCCTACGTCCAAAATCCCAGTGACCGGCCGGGTGGCTACGAGCCGAGAGTATATATTTTGTTAGAAAGGCTTACCCCATTAGACTACTCAGTCAGCGCTGACTAGTCTATTGGTGTAACATTATCTTACATGCCATTCTCTACCGAACCATACTCGAGGCGCCACGAGATTTGCGTCGTAGCTCGAGATCAGCATTTGAGACCGGGGTCGGGCAAGGGGTGGGGGGTGCGAATAAAAGTTCCACACACACACACGAATGTGTTCAAACGTCATGGGCTACTGATCGACCAACTTCCACCAGGGCCAATCGGTTGGGATCTCTGCGACAACGATGGTGATGAGGGTAACTCTTTTGGGAGTGACGGCGACGAAGGAAAGAGAAAGGGAAGAAAGGAGGACGAAGACGACGATGGAGGAGAAAAACATGGATGAGTGGAAGAGAGCAAAGGGTTTGAGCCAGATGACCTTCCCCAAACGTAAAAACGTAGGACTAGGGAAGAACTGCCCAGAGATTCTTGTCAAAATGAGGATCAGAATGATGGTGGCGAACACAAGGAGGACAATGGTGAAAGTATTCCTAGACGAACTCGAGAACAAGGTAGTAGCCTTGGTAGACACGTGCAGTTTTCCTCTGTTGCTGCTGTTTCTGTTTTTGATCCAAAGGATAGTTTTGCCTCCCCCATGCTGCCCCCTCACGGGGTCCCAGTCATGGCAGATAAAAGTGTTTCGTGTTTTCAACCGCACTAAGACTGACGTCTTTTCGTTGGTCAGCCTGTTAGCGCGGTCGATGCTAACAATAAAAACACACACACGAAAAGTGTTTTGTGTTTTCAACCGCACTGAGACTGACGTCTTTTCATTGGTCAGCCGGTTAGCGCGGTCGATGCTAATGACGAAAACACACACACTCCACTTCCACCACGCACGCTCAGTAGCGTAGTGGAAGGTAGTAGCAGCAGCAGCGGTAGACTGATGGACTGACGTGGAATCGCTTTGCACTGGAGGCTCCAGTCGCATCGGCGATGAGTGGTGTCATGAACCAAGATTTGGTACCACCATCACCCGTGTACCTCGACCCGGGTCACGATGCCCAACGGAAGTACGGTATTCATGTCCCCTCTGCATCAGCGAAGGATCAACGAACCTGACGGCGAGGAATCTGGCTACACGCCAATCAATAACGTCAGCATAAAGGTCGAGGAAAGGAGCTACTACTCAGTTTGTCCCCTCCTGGATCCTCACGCTCGAGCAACCACGCACCTGGCTACGCTGCATGTGGCACATGCGGCGACCTTTTCTCGCCACGCACCAAGCATTGTTGCGAATCAGGTACTACATCGTCTCCATCTCTCTCTGAGTCGTTGCAGTCATCGCAAGAGGATGATGATGACAGGCGGCAGCTCCTATTACCGTGGGACCTCAACGACTTCAGCAGTGCCCTGGATCAGGTTCGACAAGATACTCTTGAAACGTCAATTTTTTCGACAGTCAAACACATCGATCCGCAACTGGCGAAAGTTTGAAAGCAACACTTCCAACATGTCGTCATCCTTTTCGTGCAACCATTTGGAGCTGTATACATGGATCAGCAGAAGTCAGATACTTCAGATCTGTCCGCTCTTGCAGCGGAAAGATATGAAGCAGCACGTGTTGAAAGACAACTCCAACTTGTCCGAGCAACAAATTTGCTTCATCTTACCCCAGCATTGCATGGATCGACTGATGGAAGGATGAACAGGGTATGTATCCCGATTTAACCGCTTTGCAAATAGTGATCTGAGTGAATCTATCGCCTGGCTCATGATGTACAAGAAGAATCGTCGACTTCAGTACTGTGCGGATACTGAAGACAATCGCCAGAGAAAAGCCACAAGACTTGCGCATGAAAGAGGAGGCACCACGAAAGCTGCCAGTGCCTTAATTTCCCCAGCACCTTCACCGCGCAACAACACGCTGGATCATCTTCGACACCTACACCCTAACGAAGATCCTGACGATATTGTACTGCGTGGGATTTCAGCATCAAAGCTGCGGGAGATCGTGAAAAAACGCACAAGATAGACTTCGTCGCCGAAGCTGATGAACCATTCGAAGTCAAGTACATCAAGCAGGCGGTAAACAAAGCCAACCCTCAGAGTGCTCCGGGGCCGGATGGTCTTCGTTTTTCGTATCTCCAAGCTGGTGGAATGAGTGATTCTTTTACTGAAACATTGGCGGACTTGAGCTTAAAAGTCTTCCACCACGGAGACGAGCTTCTGGATTTCGTTTGGAACCTTCACACCAGTGCCAACCTTTCAGAGCTGGGAGAGAAAAAACGGCCGTTTGCACTTCGAGGGGTTTGCCTCGCATCAACAGCGGTAGCTTCTGCCGCTAGTACATGGGAGAGATTGCCAACATCTTCGAAGCAGCAAACCAGTTCGGAGGTGGTGTTCCAGGAGGAGTTGAGATAGTGGCCTCCACAGCAGCCCTCGGCCACCAGCAAGGCAGCACCATTATTTCCTTTGATGGAAAAAATGCTTACAACAGCATGCGCAGATCTTCCATCTTTCCAGCAGGGGCCACTCATACGCCACACTTGAAGTACTTCGGGAAGATCTACGCTCGAACCAAGGCGAAACTTCTGTTGAAAATGGAAGATGGTTCGATCGAGGTTGTTTTTTCACAGCGCGGAGTTCAACGAGGCTGTGATTTGGGAGGGTTCGGCTCCAATGTTGTAGGACTCCCTGATATCATGAAAACGTTCAATAACGATCCACCTGTGCCAGGAGTCAAACTCATCGGATACGTCGACGACCTCCAGGCCATATCCACTGTAACGAATTGGATTCAGGAACCTCTCTCCCAAAAAGGGATTGAGCTCAGTCTCCCGAAATCCAAAGTGCTTTTCTCGGAAGGTCTTTGCATGTCCTTTTTGACAAACGAACAGCAACAGTTGACGAAAATTGGTCTGTCAGTCGCTGAAGGTGGCATGCCACTTGTCGGGATCCCAGTAGGGACAGAAGAGTTCCAGAGGAATTTCGTTTCCAAATTCGCCCGTGGTGACCCGGCGGAATTGATACTCCGCCTAGTAACGCTTGACGACCCTCAAGCCATCATGTGCTGCGTTTATCTGGTGTGCCACGTTTGTTTCATCTGCTGAGGACGATTGCACCGTCTATCACCAACTCTGCCGCTAGAAAACATGACAACATGATGATGTGGGCAACGAGTAAGATCGTCCTTGCCAAGATGGCCGACAGCATGAGAATACCAACGGACAATGAAGTGCGCGCAGACCCGACGAAGAGCAAGGACGTAGATTTCTTCAACGGGACAGCTCGGGCACAGGTGCACCTACCCATGCGTGAAGGAGGACTAGGAATTACGAGCAATGTTCTCATTCGAGAATCGGCTTTTGTGGCAGGGCAAGCGCTGGTGTTCTCCAAGTCAGTGCAAGCATCGACAGGATACACAGTTGAGCAATGTCTACCCCGGCTTGCCCAGCTACCGACAGGATTGGCTCTGATTGACTCACTCAAGAAGGTAGAGGAGATCATCATTACNCCAGAGAAGAGTGAGGTCGACTTCTTCAAAGATTCAGCTCGGGCACAGGTGCACCTGCCCATACGTGAAGGGGGGCTTGGAATTACGAGCAGTGTTCTCATTCGAGAATCGGCTTTTGTGGCAGGGCAAGCGCTGGTGTTCTCCAAGTGAGTGCAAGCATCGACAGGATACAAAGTTAAGCAATGTCTACCCCGGCTTGCCCAGCTACCGACAGGATTGGCTCTGATTGACTCACTCAAGAAGGTAGAGGAGATCATCATTACAGACAAGCTTGAAAAAGCTGTTGGGCAGTCATGGGTTAAACTTGCCACAAATGATGAGTTCACCCCCGCCCTCAAAGGAATTTACCTGTTGGAAGCAGGGAAGGCGGGAAACCCCAGTGAAGATGGAAACCCTGACGTAGAACATCAACCACCGTCTACCAACAACCGAAATGAATTTGGTCAACACTACCAAGTCTTTGGAGCCCAAGCTCTCTTTTCGAAACCTTGTCATGCAGCAGTGCGTCACATGGTGGAGACAGACTTGCAGAAGGTAGTAGGCGAGGAAATGTCAAAGAAGAGGGCATTGATCCACTTGGAGGAAGCGAAAGACAAGGGAGTTTTGTCGAGGTTGACAACGCAACGGTTGTCAGCAGATGAAAGCATGCTGCCTGATCTATGTCGAGAGTCAATCGGTCGTGTACTGGGGAGTCACGATCGAGCAGACTGCGATACAGGCAAACTTTGTGGTGCGGGTGCATTGTTACCACGCAAGGACCGTTTGAGCCGAGCCCACTCCCTCGTCTGCACCAAGACCAGCGCCTCGACCTTCCTCCATAACAGGATGGTTCGCGTTGTCCTCAAGACACGCGTCGAGTGCCATATGCCCATCNCCATGCAAGGACCGCTTGAGCCGAGCCCACTCCCTCGTCTGCACCAAGACCGGCGCCTCAACCTTCCTCCATAACAGGATGGTTCGAGTGGTCCTCAAGACACTGCGCGAGTGCCATATGCCCATCGCCGTTGAGGATTCTTCCCCTTTTACCACAGGCACTGGTAGGGGAAAGGGGCTATACAAGATGGATTTGGAAATCCCCCCAGGATTTCACGCGAAAGAGAAAACTGCACCAAGTACATTCTCATAGACGTAACAATCGTCGACCCATCCGCAGGTCGAAGCATCGACAAGTCGATGCAAAAGCCAGGATCCGCCCTCGAAGATCGAGCTACAAGTAAGGCAAATCACTATGCGAGAACTTTCAACCCGTCTAGACCTACCCTCGTTACTGCTGCTANGAACTTTCAACCCGTCTAGATCTACCCTCCTTACTGCTGCTTTTTCAACGAATGGTGGTCTTGGCAAAGGCACCAATCGACTCATCGTTGCTATCGCCAACCACTTGGCGCACGAAGCTTTTTGCCGGGAAAATTTTGACGACGAGAGGGCCTTAGTTCGCCTGAAAGCTTTTCATACTAACAGGATTCGGAGACGGTTTACCTTCGAGCTAGCTCGTTTTCTGTCGATGCGAACTCGCGATGTGTTCAAACGTCATGGGCTACTGATCGACCAACTTCCACCAGGGCCAATATNAATCGACTCATCGTTGCTATCGCCAACCACTTGACGCACGAAGCTTTTTGACGGAGGAATTTTGACAACGAAAGTGACTTGGTTCGCCTGAACGCTTTTCGCACTAACAGGATTTAAAGACGGTTTACCTTCGCGCTAGCTCGTTTTCTGTCGATGCGAACTCGCAATGTGTTCAAACGTCATGGGCTACTGATCGACCAACTTCCACCAGGGCCAATATGTTGGGATCTCTGCGACAACGATAGTAATGAGGGTAATTCTTTTGGGAGTGACGGAGACGAAGGAAAGAGAAAGGGAAGAAAGGAGGACGAAGACGACGATGGAGGAGTGGAAGAGAGCAAAGCGTTTGAGCCAGATGACCTTCACCAAAAGAAAAAACGTAGGATTAGGGAAGAACTGCCCAGAGATTCTTGTCAAGATGATCAAAATGATGGTGCGAAACAAGGAGAATAATAATAGTCAAAGTACTCCTAGACGACCTCGAGTACAAGGTAATAGCCTTGGTAGACGCGTGCAGATTTCTTCTGTTACTGCTGTTTCTGTGTTTGATCCGAAGGTTAGTTTTGCCTCCCCCACGCTGCCCCCTCCCCCCCGGTGTTTGCCATCGGGGTTGGGTTTTCGTCGCTTGGAAACGACGTTGTAAAACAAGCCCCCCCCTCGGTGTTTGCTATCGGGATTGGGTTTTCGTCGCGTGGCAACGACGTTGTAGAACAAGCCAATTCACTTTATGAACTCGGCAACCACATTACCGGTTCTTTTTTCTCACTTCTGTTTTCTTTTTTGGCGGATACCATGAATGGTGGTCGAGTAGATCATGTTGTGCGGGGTGGAGAACCCTCACTCCGCGCAAGGGGGATGATCGCACCACGTTGTGTTAAAATGGTCAAGCACCCTCGAGGCAGTTACACAGTGCTTACAACTGTCTCTGGAAGTGAAAGCACCAGAAAATAAATTAATTCATACGCAGCTGTCATCCGTACGCAAGGAAGTAAGCACAAGATGCCGAACACCCTTAGCAGGATGCAGCGCACCCTTCATGCGACTCGCCGAATATCTCACGGCGCTTCGCGCTTGGTGATGTGAGAGCCTGGTCCGGTGAGAACCCGGCGTGCTCCGTCCCGGCTTTGTAGGGATGCGAGGTCAATGGTCTAACGACTCTCGGCATGCACGACTATGAGTACACCCCGCCGCCCCCATGCTGCCCCCTCACGGGGTCCCAGTTCATGGCAGATGGAAGTGTTTTGTGTTTTCTGACGTCTTTTTATTGGTCAGCCGGTTTGCGCGGTCGATGCTTCCATTAAACACACACACGGACGATGAGACTGAAGCTAAAGCGTCAGAATGTATCCATGTATGCATTCCTGCTTTGTGCGTTTGCAATGATGTGCATAGCAGTTACCAGTTACCCTTTGGATGTCTTTTATATTCATTGGTCTAAACATATATATTCGCAAGCTCAAGACATCATATGTTTCGTATGCATGCATGCATGCATGCATGTCGTCTGTAGGTTGCCTCGGCAAGACTCCTGTGCGTGCGTGTTTGCTTGCGTTGGCAAATATTTTGACAAAGTACATCGATCGATCGATCGATCGATCGATCGATCGATCGTCTAGAGCACTGCGACAGCCAGAAAAAGCGGTAAGGGGATTCCAAAGGCGGCCGACTTGGCAAAACAAGATGCACGGAAAATTCGGCGGGCTGGTAGAAAGTGCGTGCTTTGCGTTGTTTACTTGTGTATCAACCATGGAACATTCGGTGAATGAATGCCAAGGAGGAGGTCGCCAATAATGGAGGTCCACGGAGGTTCCATGGCACTCCGCAGCGGATTCCACGGGTATCCACGAACGGACCTCCATGATGATGGCCTTCCATGGAAAGCCACTCTCTGGGAAAAGCGGTTGCAGATAGTGGTGACTGCAAAGCTGTATCCGTAGGTTGGTATGTAGCCTACAAGCAGAGGTAGGAGAACACTTACTTCGAGTGAATGCCGTTGCAGCTCGGTTTGTCTCTGAAAGAAGAGATATTGACCCTACGACCAGCTTTGCTTTGATGGTGATGAGGAGTGAGCACCAGGGACGAGTACGCAAGGTGCTCAGCTCAAAACAACAAAGTGAGAAAATTCAACGTGGCCCCCATATCTCCGTTTCGGCTGAACTGCTCGGGTCTTCACACGAAGTAAAATCTCTACGGTATTACAGCCGGACGGTCCTGACAGTCCCATGTTGCGGATCCCAAACATCCTACCCTTGTACATGCTGCTACCATCACTGTACGTAGCTTATAGCTGCCGCGACTAGCTAGAACTATTACTTTACACGTGGCTTTGTGGGTGTCCCAAAGCTCCCCATTGACAAATTGTTTTCAACGGCACAGATACTGGCGACGACTTTTCTTTGCGCACGCATCCCCCCACCCTATCGTCAAGTGATTTTTAGGCTGATTTTCTCAACCAACTGTGCTAACTTTATGTGCGGGTGCGTTCTGTACCTCATCGCTGTCCAGCGGCCCGGACAAAATGGGACATGGCTCGACAATCCAAAGAGACGATGATCAAGGCCGGACCCGTCGACAATTGGAAGCAACTTTTTCCGCTGACAGCGAAAGCGCTTGGGGTGGCTACTGTCGCAGCTGGAGTGATAGCGACAAGCGTACCGGGTTTGAACGTCGGCATGTCCATCTGTACCGCAATCTGCGAGGTTCGTCTTTCACAAAAATTATCTACCTCTGCGTTTGGGAGAAAGTATGTAGACTAGGTTGGCTAATGACTGAAGTGCAGTATTTTAACGGGGCATTTGGTGTCCGTGTTTCTGTCACTACTCTTTTTGCAAATCCTTCTCGACAACGAATCTAGAGAAAGAAGAGAACATAGAAGTAAATCATATGTTCGCTGCCTGCCGTAGGGTCTATTCGAAGTAGTTGCTGGTCCCAAGTATGTTTGAGTCAGAACACAGTGGCATTCACACCGAAACATACACGGATTCAACGTTCATCTCTATCGACATATATGTCGGTCGTTCGCTTCAGCATGTCTGCTCTGTGACTTACTTGCAACAAGTGTGAATATCGCCAAGATCTGCGAGCTACATTGTTGTAGAGACGATCTTCTATGTAGCTACAAAACAATATCTGTTTAATCACCCTTCTCCTGCCAGGCTTAAGCCTTGCAGTGCTGGAGCATTGTACGGTGCCGGCCGCCACAACTTTTTTGACCAGATTGATCGATGGTTCTTGATATCATATGAATTAATGATTATGAGGGTGCCATACACCGTGTATTGTCAATTCCATTAAGTTCCATGGAATTTTCTGTGGAATTCCATGGAGGTCCATAGACTTCTCCATGGACTTGACCAACTATGTGAACGATTGGAATCTGAGCCTCCAGTTATTTGCAAGAGAAGTAGACCTGTTCAAGCACCTTTCTCATTGAGCGAAGGGATGAATCTACCCAGCTGGACGAATTTCACGAAAGTCAGGCACAAAAACGAAGGAACTGAGTTTGGGAGAGAAGGGCGAAGCGCGATCAGCAGCATTAGATTATCGGTCTTGCTTGTCGAACCAACAACGGTGATTTACCAATAATAGTCTCTACACCATCATCATACTCATTCAATCTTCTTCGACCGCCATCGACCAAGATATGAAAGATCTGTCAATATTATTAGTATGCTCTACCCCAAGCGCGAGCATGGCAACAACTCTCTTGATGGTACGATCGGCATCGGTGGCATAATGATGTTGACGTTCCCTCTGCGACTACTGCTGTAGCATTCACCCCGCTTTGACTTTTGTTCCCACTCCCAATGATTTTTTCTATTTTATGTCTGGGCGTTCTTACTCCCTCAGACTACATGTATGTATCTGCAATCATGTCACGATGTGCTTACTTGTCCACTTCAAATATGATTTCCCCCCAGGATTCAGTCATTCAACCCGGGAGCACCAGCCGGTGAAGGATGTGACCTCCCCGATCGTGCAACTTCTATGTATGCTGGCGGGTCTCAGCCTTGCCCACCTCACCTCTCCCTATTCGCATGTATGTGTGCGTCCCACCAGGCCTTCATAGAGTGGACGTCGAGGAATTCCGTCTTTAAGGCTTCGGATGAAGTCACCAACAAGATGAATAATGCGCTCCAAGCCACACTAGCCCTCGAGGATGAACGAATCGCGGTAAGTGAATACTGAGTGAATACCATCACCACCGAATTGCGACGGTGTGTGAAGTAGCCATGACAGTCATAAGATCGCCCGTTCTTCATCCGATGCATTCAAATGGGGTTTTTGTAGGGAAGCGCTGCAGGAGGGGGCTGGTTGTCGGGTGGCCTCAGGGGGGACAACCCTTCTGAGTGACCACGGATGAGAGCTCGTACCCGTCAATATACATTTTGTGTTGTGAGTGATGATTGATATATTGTGACGGGAAAAGAAACTTTCGTGGGACGTGGCCTACAGAGGTTCATTAAGTTTTTGTCGAGTCTCCGGTACTACCATGAAAGCAGAGCCGAGACGCAAGATGCCCGGAGTGTTTTGAAAGGTCAACTGCCCTCTACCCATTGCAATGTTGTCGTTTCATTCCTCCTGTGGCACTTGGCATAGGCTGCAAAATGGACAACCATGTCTGGCGTCAGCAAATTCTGGGTTGCAGCACACAGACAGACATTACTTTAGACGGTACGGCTCACGGACCAAGAAACCCACGAAATAATATGGAGTGCGTACATTGCCCCCCTCTCATGATAACCACCCTTGCGCCTTCGCATCTCCTGCATCTCCTCTGTCAGTAGAACGCCCAATATTGCACTAGTCCGGCATACATTGAGAGTGTCGAAACCTACTCTGCGGGTTTGCGAGGTCTATTGGATCTTCAGAGTAAGGTGAGATACAGATGTATGTTGTAGCCTATGAGATTTAGACCTGAGACTACTACTGTAGATCTGCAATAGAAATGGTCTAAGTTGCCGAGCCTCCTGGCATTATCCTTGTGCAAGACTCTGCTTTCTTTATCGACTCTTAATGGCATCATTGTACTTTCGGAAAATTCAAAGTACTTTTGTACGGTCGTTGGAAATTCGGATAGTTTCACTTCCCACCTTGGGTACCCCCCAGTTACAAGGTGTCTGTCATCGGCCAAAACATTATTCATTCATCCCCCCTTCATCCCCACGCAATATTCCACTACTTCACCCGGGAACTCACTCAGAGAATGAAGAAGGAAATGGCGAAGACAAGCACAACGCAGAGGTACAAGGACGAGATGATGGAAGACATGCTGGGGGAGGTGTTGGACAGGCAGGCACGTATCTAGACTAGACTACAGTAATACTGCAACGTACATTCGAATTGTTGTGGGCATCAACAAGGATTCGGCATGTACTATAGGACAACAGCATGTCGAGGTGGATGGCTGTTGTTCAATGTTTTGCCCAGGAACTGATTTGTCGCCTTGCCTGCGACGCTGTGACGCCTCATGGGAGGACGTTCATTATCGATTGATTTCCGTTTACAGGCCGAGGTGATGAATGCGTACAGGAACGAGAAGATATTGTACCGGCAGTTAGAGTCCTTGTCTTCACTACTCGAGTCCATCAGGGTGGGTGCAAATGGCGCCCCATCTGCATCGGTGAGTTCATGCTCTGAATACCCGATACACTTCAACCGGCAACAGTTCCGAGCCCCGCGTGCATTGTACTATTTACAGTACCGTGCTGTACCTAATGTCACGCGCTACATACTATGTACGCTCAAATGTGAATGTGAAGAGGCGTGGCATGTACCATGTCGGGCACACGTCCAAACGTGAGTGCACATGATTGCGTTGGCGATAAACAGTGAATACGGAAAGGGGCAAGCATTTAGATTATCTAGACCAATCTGCAATAGCACGATGTCATAAGTACCACGCAACTACTACATTGTGCGCTTCACATTCTCTGCGCAATAGTCTAATTTTCTAGGAGCAGCCGTCGGCCCCCGTAGGCTGCACAGCCAGTCGTCAGACAATCTTTGATCATGCAGACCCTCGCTCTACACCCGTTGACACAAGCAATATTTTTCTGAACCACGCTGGGTCGGCGTGTCCCATTCGTTCCGCCCCCCTCACGTGCTCCCTCGATCGTGATGATCACCACTGCCTGTATTGTCCTGAACATAATAAATCAAGACTGCCGCCGGTTCTATGAGAGACGGCGATGAGAAGGACGACAAATCAGACGAAGAGAAGGGTGACTTAGACTACGAGGACGGAGACGAAGAGAACAGTGCCTATTCCTTGGAGTGCTCTGGTGGCCAAGAACCGTCGTGACTTCTTGGATGTAGGAGGCGTAGTCTGCGTAGCCAAGCAGCTACCCACCTATATGTAGCTAGGTGGAAGCTTATGACCTCGTGTCCTGACATTGTCGAATGTATTGTGGAACATTTTTCACAGTCGTTTGTGTGACATGCAAGCACACACCGGCGTGCACGTAACTAGAGTACGTGTGGGTTCAGTACCGTTTGGGGCCGTTGAGGGTTTCCCCGGAGTGGCAAAAGGCGCGGATGTGCTCGTAGGCCGGTAGTCGCTATTGCCGGTTGACAACAGTCAATGTGGCAGTCTTCTGTATGTATGTATCATTTTCGCACCTTTTCGGTCCTCCTTTGGTTTGTTCACGTTCTGCCTCTGAAATACTTTTTAGTCCAGACAGCAGTAGTATAAACTTTTCATGTTGGCGCTGGGATTGCCTCGTTCCATAAAGCAATATTTTTGCTGCCCCGAACAACGACAACCATTGTCTTTGGTCGTGGGTGAACTTGGCCACCACGACCGGTATATGAATTCAGGCCGTTTTTAGTGCAGCAGATCTTGTCGTCTACATGAAATGCATATTTATCTGCGTTGTTCATGATTTCGCCAAATTATCGGGTCGGCGTGGTGTGGTCTCCTGTCATTGAAGATCGGCGCACAAAGCAGTGAATGAATCCGTTCGTTGGTGTGAGAGTGGAGAGTGTTGCGTGCGTGTAATTCAACCCTATTGGCGTGCCGTCGTATGTGGACGATACCTGTAGTACGCGCCGCAGGTTGAAGAAGTCTACATCAAGCGCAGGTAGGTGCTCAGTTATTATGAATCCTACTCTCATACCTGCACTGTCACTGTTGGGGTGACCATGCATTCCCTACAGAAAATGTTCTACAATCGTGGCGCGTACTGCGTGAATCTGTCTGTGTAGACTAGACCAGTGGGTGATTGGATAGAGAATGGGAGAAAGACAGTAGCCTACGTGATTCTCGGCCTGGCGCAGGGAAATGGGAAAGGGTGGGAGGGCCGAACAAGACCAGTCAGATAGTCACTCAATTCGAAGGACAGCAGTCGGCTCTATACCTTCGAATCACATATATGCCTGGCAATGCCCACTCAGCGGGCGTGTTTACCCCGACGCAAGGTCAGGTATGAAGTACAGGTACTGCGCCAATCGCATATCAACTTCCTCACTCCAAGTGCTTATGCACGGGCGCTAACTGTTTTTTTTCGGTCGGTGGGAGAAGCCAACACGTCGTCGTTTTTCACCCGCGCGGCATACAGGTGCCACCGCTCTTCGTAAGACCTGCCTGCACCTCCAGGATGCTGCCGCAGCAGCAGCAAGTGATTCCTCCATTGCATGCAAATGCAAAAAATTGACCGGCATTCTGTACTTGTCATACCTCGAGTGAATTCGTTGCACTTCCAGTGATTTTTGAACGCGTGGTCGGGGGGACAGTTGGGACATTGACAACCTGAAAAGGCGTGCGCGTCCTCTGACAACAATATTAGGCGGATGGCATGCATAGAGCCACTCCAACCAGATGCAGTGCTTCCCACACGTGGGGTCGGTGCGGTATTGAGGTGTTGGACCCTGTGCTAGTGAAAGTTCTCCCCAAGCTACTCTGTCGGTGTCTTCACACGCTTTGCCCGGACACGGCATGATACCGACGGATTCCTCGGTTGTCGCATTCTCCGCAGCATGCATCACGACAACCCTCTAGTGAAAAGTCTATGGGCCTCGGCCCTGTTGCGATAGATTTTCTCGCCGCTCCGATGGTCGCGTTGTTGTTTGGCTGTGTTCATCGACACATGGCGTTGTTGTTTGGCTGTGTTCATCGACACATGGCCTTGTCTTGCTATGCAGATATTGCATGTAGATAGGTTCGGACTCGACTGTGGAGCCCCCGGTTAGAGACGTGCCTTTCTCTCTCGCCTTGACATCGTGACCTTTCCAGAGGGTCGGCTACGACGATGTGAGGTGGATACGCATTAATCTCACAATTTTTTCTTTCTCTTCCCTGCTCGGGTAAATCCCATCGGTAAAGAAACAAGGCGCGCGGGCGGCAACCAATCAGGCACCCTTCACAATACCACTGCAGATGTCGATGTCTCGCAAAACACCAAGGCAATGGAGTCTCCCGCGGAAGAACAGGGTTAGCCGGTCGCGAAGCGTACATCGAGCACAGATAGATGGATGAAGAGTACATCCGTGTCCACGTTGTTTCATTGCGGCTATTCTTTCTGGGTCCACAGGATGTTCCATGCCACAGCCGTAGGAAAGCAGAGAGAGGTGCCGTGTTAGACTCGTCAGCCCCCTACAATCGAAAACCCACGAAACTACTGACTTAACCCATAGAAGATTTCTGTTGTAAGGTTGGGCAGTGTCGCTCACTGGGAAAAAAGAAAAGACGAATAGATTACGACACAACGTGATCAATCAGTGTTCACTCCTTGCATCTGTGCAATCCAGATTCAATCAGGGAGAGCAAGAGAGGGTACAACACGTACTATAATATAAGCAAGATATCACCAGGCAGGACTATTCAAAAAACTACAGTAGTACTAGACGCACGCAGTTCCCTCGAGCCCTCACTGCGGCAGAACAGCAGGGAAGGCGCAGAGCACACACAGAGCTAAAAGGTGACAATATTACCGTTACAAACAGCGCTACCCAGAGAAGCGTTACACTCACGGGAGAAAATAGAGTACCAGGTACACGAAACAGCACCACAGATACACCTCGGCAACGGACGGCCGCCGGAGGCCCACCAATTGGCATGAAGACAAACGCAATCTTTTGCCCTGGAACCGCGAGACTAGCGGTCACGGCTTGCCACGTGTGCCGACGATGTCGCACACATGGCGGCCGCCGAAATTACCGAGCCACCCACCATCCGTCCACCTGACGCTGCCTCAAGACGACCGCGAACGACAACAGCTTGTCGGTGCATAAAATTGTCGGTGATACGCCGGTGTTGTTTGTGCACAAGAACCTGCCCCCGCCGCAGTGCAGCATGAAAAACACAAGTGTTGTAGCGTCACACCGGATATAACCTGAGCGGGTTACGCCTAACCCTGTCCCACATCCAACACATACAAACCTGAGCAACAAAGAACAAAGCACGGCGAACGCGACACAGATAGCTAAAACAAGGGCTCTGCAAAAAAACAACAGGCCAAAGCCAACTCAACTACGCAACAACCCTCTACTGCAAAAATGGCCAGCCAGTGGCACGCGCACCCAAGCAAGCCAAATATCATATAGCACCGCAGCAGCTCTATAGCAGCAGCTTCATGTCTAGATGTACCCGCCATCCCCCAAGCGCATCAATCGCCACATCGATTTCCATGATTGCGTAAGTACATTCATTCAATATCTTCAGCTTCACATTTGCGATATTTAATATCGCGTCGTAAACGTAACCGTCCTTGGGTAAGCACGTTCCGGGGAAGGAAGCGATATACAGATACACCAGCGGCACGCTACACCAACAACAACATGCACACCAACAAAGAGAATAAAAAAAGGCAAGACATGTAACTGCCACTCCATACAAGACACTGACAAGCGACCGCCGTCATAAAAAAGTAAACCGACCCGGAGCTTGTTACCGGTGTATTTCTCATCTCTACGAACCCGTCTCATACCGCTGGCAACAACTTCTTCACTGCACACGATACACACAAAAAGAGGCCAACATACCGCTCTCTCTACCCCTGTTTTTCCGCATACTGCCAACTGCAGGCGCGTACAGTTCGCCCAGCACAAGTCAAGCCAACGTAACAAGATAGAATGTAACCAGACATAATCATACCTACCTACCTATACACATGCACCATCCTTCATCAAAGCTTCTGCACTTATTACGTGAAAGCACCAAGAAGGATTCATACAAACTGAAAACACACACGAATAAGGCGGAAGCAAAAGCCAAGTACCGATACAGCAAGGACGACAAAACCTTGTGGCAACGCAGGAACAAAATCCAACAAAAATCATAAAGACAGCATCTAAAAAGACGAGAACAGAACTTGGAAAAGAACAAGACACAAGCTCTCTTTTGACACAGACGCAACGGCGACATGAACATTTGTAATAAACACGAGAAATGAAAAAATAGAACAGATGCCAATCACAAAGGGCGCAACGGTATGTAGAAAACGCACAAAAAACAGCCATTACCGACATTCGACCTTTCCAATATCACAGATATCACAGATTTGGAAGGGCCTTTGCCACCCACCCAGGCCAGGTCTACAATCATCTACCCCCATGACAGTGCTATGTGCCACCAGGCGGTTAAGCTCGGCTCCTGTAGTCCAGCAAAGGGACAGAAACTTGCCACCTTCAGAGATGTCAAACACGAGCAACCATCACACCCAACCGCCTCGTTACCAACACCTCGCTACAAATCAATTTCAATCCTCGCCTTCGACGCATGTATTTCCTTCCCCGAATGCACCACGCAACTCTTCCCTGCCCTGCCTGCACGACGGAAAGGAGGAACGCAACTCTTGCTACTTTTGTCCTCGTCGCGTACTTGGGATGCATACCATTTAATGAAGCACAATCATGGAAACCCGGGCTGACTCTTGCCGACTTTTCCAGCTCACAGAAGGAAACGGGAGGGCACTTCCATGATTGTGCACGGGGTGAACCGTTGCACAGAGCAGCCCTGCACAGACGTCACAACCATTCTCTACGCCGTGCGACAGTACTGCCGGGCTGCACAAAATGCCAGCATACCTTTTCTATATTAGAAAAGCAAGAGACCGCAAAAAAGTTGACGTACCGAGCTTCTAAGACCTATAAACCCTCGTTACAATCCACTGTCTGTATCACTTGTGATGACGTAAGGTGATAATAAATGTGCTGCCAATAGGCCCGACGTACTTTCACCTTGTGCCATATCTTGGCGGGGGATCACATCACACCTTACTTTCTCTTCCCCCTTCACCCTTAGCCCTCCCGCTCGCCCACACTACTATCGTTCGTGCCGCTCTTTGGCATCCTGCCAGATCAAAACACTCTATTATGACAATCTTACTTTTGTGGCCCAAATTTTGCATGGACGACTAAATAGCGTGTAGCTTTCTCTCAGTGAAGTGAATAAACCGTCCGTTCTCTGTGGAGGAGGGGGGGGAAGCTTGGCGCTATCGGCCAGCCTCCCTACTATCATTCCCATTTCCTTTAGTCCCTTGGATCTTGGGAACGCACGCTATGGTACCGGGGGTGGGTCACTACGTAAAGGGTTAGCGCTATCGTGACCTTACGATCTTCCAACCCATCCACCGGAAAAGGAAAAGTGAAATAGGGGAGGAAAACATAACGAAAGGTTGCACGGGACAAAGACATGTACTTGTACCTGTAGCTGGTTGGGTCAACTCAAGTCTCACCCCCCAACAACATCAACCCTCAACCGTCAACCCTCAACCGTCAACCCTCAACCCTCAACCCTCAACCCTCAACCCTCAGTGGCGTCAAACCACGTCACAACAAAACAACCAAAAGTAACCACCCGTGCCGGCAGCACCAAGGAATACTTGTACCCTGCAACATCAGCTCCAGCAATCAACCGTCAGCCGTCGAACAGCTGATCGCAGCAATCGACCATCCAACGCACCGTCTCGATCTGAAACCGAAGGTCTCTGAGAACCGCGAACGGATGGTCGTCCTGCAACAAAAAAAAAGATACACAGAAAAAATAGGGGTTGTTCGACCATGGCCAAATCCATCGGAGCAACATAGGTGACCCTCGTATCAGGAACGAAGTCGGGACATATTTCAAGCATATTCGCTGAACATGCGGTGTGGGTGTGGGTGTGGGACAGCGGTGGTCGCGCCCAAAGGACACTTCGACACGTAGGGGGGCAGCGTATGGCTTTCTTTGATTTCAGGGGTACCGTGTGCCCTGGTTTGATGTGCTGCTGTGCGTTCCGCTTTGTCAAACCCCTGCACGACGTTCGTGAAGACTCGACTCAAAACTCGACGTTCCCCCAAAGGAGACGAAAGCCAACACACAATCCGCCCACTTTCAACCAAGTACAGCACAAGACACAAAACAACAGATAAACAAAAAAGGCTTGATTCTCGAGTTGTTATCTTGCCTGGAAAACTGACAATCATCTTTCGCACCACGTGGCGGTGGTGCTCTCGGTGGCCTAGTTCAGCGGCTGGACGCCAAAACAGAGTCAGTCTCTAGCCTACACGCTTGACGAACTCCTACAAATATGCAAATATGTGGTGCGGTCATGGCTGGATGCAACAAGACCGAAACAGAAGGATGGACGGACTGACACACCTGGGGACGGAGCAGGTTCGGGGCCCAAACAATGGCTAGGTTCTCAGAAGTCATCCGATTGGTGGAGCTGTGCATGGCCACTTTGCGGAGGAATTCGAACAGAAACCTGCAGACGGGGGGGGGCACCAAAAAATAAAAAGAGACAGGAGGGGGGGGGGTACTCATAGTCGTGCGTGCCGTAGTCGTTAGACCATTGACCTCGCATCCCTTCAAAGCCGGGACGGAGCACGCCGGGTTCTCACCGGACCAGGCTCTCACATCACCAAGCGCGAAGCGCCGTGAGATATTCGGCGAGTTGCATGAAGGGTGCGCTGCATCCTGCTAAGGGTTTTCGGCATCTTGTGCTTACTTCCTTGCGTACGGATGACAGCTGCGTATGACTTAATTTATTTTCTGGTGCTTTCACTTCCAGAGACAGTTGTAAGCACTGTGTAACTGCCTCGAGGGTGCTTGACCATTTTAACACAACGTGGTGCGATCATCCCCCTTGCGCGGAGTGAGGGTTCTCCACCCCGCACAACATGATCTACTCGACCACCATTATGGTTACCGCCAAAAAAAAACGGAGGCAAAAAAAAGAAAACGGTAACTGGTTGCCGAGTTCACGAAGTGAATTGGATTGTTCTATAACGTCGTGGCCAAGCGACGAAAACCCAATCCCGATGGCAAACACCGGATGGCGCGGCTTGTATTACAACGTCGTTGCCAAAGCGACGAAAACCCAATCCCGATGGCAAACACCGGGGGGGAGAGGTGGGGGTTTTCGGTACCGTCGCGGTGGGAAGAGTGAAGACATCGTAGCCCTGATGGCGTGACAGGGCGTGTCGTGTTATCGTCCACCAGGTTGGCATTGCGCCGCAAAATACGCAAGATCAAGCCCGAAAAATCGGCTCCATAGCTTCGAGGAGTTCAGCGATATAGATGGTCGCCTAGAGCCCCGTTTGAGGCACTCCAGGGTTACGCATAACTGCCTCGGTGGACAGAAGAGACAACTAGGTTGAGTTGACAGGTGCAGAAGTTCGAGGCGAATACGTGCAGTGTAGAAGCGAGCTACTACTGTAAGTTGGACAGCAACCGTCCTTGCGTGCATGTTTCAAAAAAATCTTCGAAAAACTGCAAGCATCGACTGCGCCAACAGCCTGCTCACGCCAGCCTGATGGCGAACAAAAGTAAATTAGTATGCATCAAAGGACGCCTTCTCGTCCTAGAGATATCTACCACGAGCTTTTTCATCATTTCGCACAATCCGCCGCATCAAGCGTGCAGCGGCTGACCAGCAACAAGGCATCCGTGTCAGCAGGATCGAAAAACACAAATATCCCCCCTCCGTCCTCGAGGACGCGTGGCCAATCGTCTGATAGCTGAGGCATACCACAAAAACATGAGAACCCCCCCCCCCCCCCCCCCCCCCCCCCCCCCCCCCCCCCCCCCCCCCCCCCCCCCCC